>JBBPBX010000808.1:41074-102573 GCA_038048925.1 Garcialebias charrua
ACACACACACACACACACACACACACACACACACACACAAACACACATACACACACACAAATATATCACTAAACAAAGAATAAATCTAACAACAAGACAAAAAAGGTATGGAAAAATGTACAAAAACTTATTCTGACAGACTTCTTCTTTACAAATATTTTGAAAGCAATCCTATTTGTAATTTCATATTTTATGAACATGGAGGGCCGAGATGGGGAAGTGGCAGGACAGCTGACTCAGGACCTGAAAGTCCCAGGCTCGATCCCCAGCTGTCCCCACATGTTGTGGTGTCTCTGAGCAAGACGCTCAACCCCCAATTGATCCCCAGGCACCTATAGCTGCCCACTGCTCCACCTGGGTGTATTCCAGGTGTGATGGGTTATATGCAGAGAATTAATTTCACCAACATGCAGTGATGACAACACATAACATTATTATTATTTTCAATGCGTTTGTATTTAATTTATTATTGTTGTATCACATTGTATATAACAATGTTCTTCGTGCTTTAGCAGAAAGAAGTGAACATCTGAGCCTACACAGGGATAGGACACATCTTTTTTTTATGATAGCCCAGATGCACATGTTTGCACAGTCAGTACACCTCCCCATTATAAATGCTATAGCCTATCAATCAATCTTGGCATCTTTATGAGACAAATATTGCTGTATTTGTTCCAGACAAAGTCTATATGTCAAAATATCCATATAAAGTAGCTACACTTTCAATATTGTCTCCATCCGTTGCCCCAGAACAAGGTGGGATTCCTCTGCAGGGATTGAGACTACTTCACTTTTAGCAAACAGACAGGATCATTGCTTTGTACTGCATTCCTGTTATCTTTGGGTGTGTGATAAGGAACTCCACAGAGTTTTCCTATCTGGAAGAAGAAGAAAGACGACCCAGAGGTAAACTCAGATTATGACAAGGATTTATCAGTGCCATCAACTTCTTTTACTTTGCCTTTGTTCCCACTTGCAAGCACTCACAGAAAACATGGGCTCACTTGCTTTAACTCTCATGTATTCTCATGAACCTAGACAAATGCATTTAGTGGGAAACATCACTTATAATCTTTGTCTTACACAATAATTAAATTTTGACAAAACAGGCCCAACTCCAAACTCTTCTGAAAGATTTAATCCTGAAAGACTCACATAACTATCTCCACTTTTCTATAGAATAAAAATAGGCCAAACAAGCAAAGCAGTATACTGATGTCCCCTTCACTGACGGATTTGACAAGTGAAAGTTTGTAGTTTTCTAGATGAATGTTTTTTCTGGACTGGAATTGAACAGGGAATGCAAGTATACTTTAAAGTGGCACTGACAGGATTTTTAACTATGCATAAAATTGCCCAACAAAAATATCTTGTATCATTCAACTATGTTCGTTTTTGCAAACACAATGATAAATCAATTTCATTTGGATTTAAAAGTTGCGCCGTGTTTATTCACGGGAAATCCGATTACAAGCGAATGCAACATCTGTGACGTAGTCTTGGGCAGAGGGCTCTGGCATTAGGTACGTCTCTATGGCGGACAATTTAAAACCAGACGAATTTAGCAATCTAAGTGAATATTTGAGCTATTTGTCTTCAGTTTGGGAAGCAGAAGTTATTTTGGGTTATGAGCAAGAAACAGCAGGATCTAATTTAGGTCTGCAGCCGTATGAGACTTACCTTCAGGTGGAGCGAGGGGGGGCTCCGAGGGGTGCAGCTTTGTTGCATTCTTGACGAAGTATTTCATATTTTGGGAAAGTGAAAAGGCTAATTTGTTCATTGATGATATTAGAACACCCAAATGCGACACAACGTAACAGCATTTTTCAAGTAAAAAAAACGCGATCTGTAGGCGAGCTGTAGACACACGCAGACTGACAAGCCCAGGGCTCATCCCAAGACTACGTCACAGATGTTGAATTTGCGTGTAATCGGATTTCCCGTGAATAAACACGGCGCAAATTTTAAAATCACTTTAAAATCAAAATTAAATTGATTTATCATTTTGTTCGCAAAAACGAACATACTGTAGTTGAATGATACAAGATATTTATGTTGAGCAATTTTATGCATAGTTAAAAATCATGTCAGTGACGCTTTAATGTTTTTTTGGTGCAAGGCATTCAAGTGGGTATGAGTTACACTGTGTATTGTTTGTTTTGTGATCAGGGACAACCTGGACAAGTCTCCAATCCATCACAGAGATACAAAGACAAAATGAGACAAACAACCATTCACTCACTCAAATCTAGGATCTATATCCACCTTATTCCTAGCCCCCATGATGCCTTGCGTGAATTATGTGTACAACTTCCGCGGAAAGTCAGAACCGGCACTTTTAGCAACGCGCTAACCGGATTTCGTCAGAGGTTTTAGGTCATAAAATATGTGGGAACACAAACGATCACAACTCAAATGTGGAGATATAGTTTTACCACTACCTACAGCTGTTGAGGGGTGGGAGGACGACTTGAAGGAGTGGCCGAAAATAACGTACACTAGCATGTTTAGCTACTAGCATACTTAGCTACTTTGTTGACAGTTGCTTCAGATGGTGAAGCGATGAGCAATCTGAAAAGCTCTGAAGCTTATTAGTATCTTCACAGTAAAAAGGTTGGTCCTGTTATGTTAAGAGAGGTGGGACACAATCTTATTTACCTTAAGGCAAACACAAAGCCCAGTCTAAGCATTAAAAATCCACATCACCAGGTCCAGCTAACAATGATGTTGCTTGGACTTTTGAGCTGCAAGATGTTTATCTGGACACCAACTGAGCACCTGGAGCTTGACATTTCTTTTGACAAAGACTTCACTGATTCACAAATGAAGCACCTTGAGAACTTTTAATAAAATACAGTAAATGAAAACAAATAATGAAATAGACATGAAACGATCTTTAAAAACTTGATAATGAAAAAAGTGACATTTAGATAGAAACAGTAGTTTAATCCAAAATTAAAGCTGGGGTATGTAAGATTGTAATGTAGTCTGTAACTTTTCAAACAATATATATTTTAACATATTTCTTCACTCTGTCACTAGATTGATGTTAGAGAGGTAATCTCTGAAAAAACTAAAAACAAATATTGTCCCCTTGCTTCTCCAGGTGGTAAATAAGCATTTCTAAAAAGAAAAAGTGACCCGCCATTTTCCAGCCAATAAAAACAAAGTTTGTAACCAGCCAATAAAAACCGAGCTTGAATTTGAATCAGCCAATAAAAACAGAGCTTGAATTCAAATTTCAACAGACCACAAGGGGGCAGAGCCATATATGGCTCTGAGGGGGAGGGATCAGAATGCTTTGCTTGTTGAAATTTTTTCTAAGTGCTGATGTTCTACAGAAACTGCAGACTGAACCTTTAACTGATATAGTGCACACAAAAAAACTAACCTTGTAAGAAGGTTAACAGTCAACTATTGTACATAACAAATGAATCATTTTAGCAAATACTTTTCTAATGTAATATAGTTAACATTGCATCCTTTAAAAAAACATGTTAAGAGTTGTGTTACGTTTACAGCAAGTACACCAGTACTGTACATGTTTGAGAAAAATGTTTACATTTAATGTCTTCTCACTTCTCACTTGAAATAAGCTGGCATCCTTTGCGTGTGAATGCTGGAATGATTAAATTGACACCATAGCTCTTGCAGCAGGTCCCTCACTGTGAAACCACGATCACCCATCACCTCATCTCCAGCACGCAGATAGTCCAGAAACCCAGAGTTCTGTGTTATATACCTGTCACTGCATTTACCACCATAAGCATCTGAAATAAACATGATTATTCCAGAGGGAGAAACAGCCAATAAATATTTCACAGTGTTATTTGCATAGTAGTGACTGTATGATTCACTTCTGGAGTCCAAGTTTTTAGCTTTCTGCAAAACATGTTGCTTTAATTGTTTCACGGGGCAACCATAGAATAAGGTTGTTGGTTTGTTCTGACATTATGCCAATCCACATTCCAACAGTCATGCTGCATGTGACTGTGGTGGTGTTTACAGCTCCACACTCTCATCAAGCCCATCTGAAAGTAGCCTGGTTGAAACCAGACCCTTGTCCTTCACTTCGCTTTGGACTAGGGTCTGGCATTCCTCCCATTGAAAACGATTTCTCCTGGAGATTTTTGAATGGACCAATCAGAGAACAGAAGGCGGAGTTTTGTTAGTTTAGCCTGGCGAGGTCCAGGCTATCAGATAAATAGCTCAGAAACCACTCGGTGGATATTTTTTCTGCCACCAGTGTGTAATTATATGGCTCTAATTTACTGACTGTTGGCCTAGATAAAACATTTGAGATAAAATTCGATTTTTTATCATTTATTTTCGTAGCGCACCCGAGGCTGTTTGGAAAATGTCAAACCGAAACTATTTAAATCCAGCAGATTTGACCATTTCGTGAATTGATTTAGGAACTGTTAAGCTCAGGAACACTTCTGATATAACGTCAGCTAAGAAATATATTTTTTATCAGCAGAGAAATAATAGTTTTTTACCTTGTTTTGATGAAAATTCCTTCGTGGCGGCAGCCATTTTGAATGACGACGTCAGTCGACATCGTTCAAAACTCCGCCTTCTGCTCTCTGATTGCTCAGGAACACTTCTGATATAACGTCAGCTAAGAAATATATTTTTCTCAGCAGAGAAATAATAGTTTTTTACCTTGTTTTATTGAAAATTCCTTCGTGGCGGCAGCCATTTTGAATGACGACGTCAGTCGACGTCGTTCAAAACTCCGCCTTCTGCTCTCTGATTGGTCCGGTCAAAAATCGGCCGGAGAAATCGTTGTCTATGGGAGGAATCCCAGACTGTGCAGTGAAGGGAAATGAGAATTGAGCAGAGCTGTGCAGGAAGGCGAGGGCCAGGCTAATCTGAAAGTAAAAGTACAGTATACAAACATTAGGGTTAATTTATGAACACACACACACACACCTAGATTATATATATGTAAATAAACGCATGCACACACACACACCTATATTATATATATATAAATATATATATATATACTGTATATATAAACGCACATACAGCATACATATATAGGTGCGTGTGTTTATTTGCCAGTTATGAACGAAAATATTAGTATCATTTAATCACTGACTACATAAAATCATAACACTAAAAGCTGTCTCTTAAATCATACCTGGTGTTCTCGATCCTCTGGAGGATACAGTGACTTTTTTCAGGTGGTTTCTCGTAGCCCAGCCACAAAGAAGGATGCAGGTTTTTGTTTTCGGAGCATGTTCAACACACACTAGTTGCAGCCACAAATTCAGCTTCGTCTGATTATTCGTACAGCCACGAACAGCGCAACAGGTACCCGAGCTCCACAAGGACATCTTCGTGACAATATTAGCTCGAAATAACAGAAAACAGAACTTCAACGACGCGCACAGATTAGCAAGTAAACAACGAGGAGCCAATGCAGAAATTCTACTTCCGGGGTCAAACGGAAGTAGGACACATAATCGCGTCTACAGTGACACCCTCAGGAATAAGGTGGATTGAAATCTACTGCAAGGTCATGAAGATTATTAGTCTTTATGCATGTATGTTTCGTTGCTGTGTTCTGTCATGTGCTTTGCAGGATTGAGGACGGAGGTTAGGTGTGTTTGCCTTGTGCACTTTTTGTGGATAATTGTTGTTTTGTTATCTTACTTTCTCTTCTCTTTCTCTCTATAAAAAATTAAAAAAATAAAATACATATTGGAGTGAGAGGATGGCTATAAGGTGAGAAGGGAGGCCATCTATAAATGGAAAAAAAATTAAAAAAAATAAAAATAATAATAAACAGTCCAGATGACCTGACTGAACATTGTTGGATTTTATACCTGGATTATTGAGCATGGATGTTGGTATGTGAACCTTTACTTTCAGTATCTGGTATGCCTGTGCAGCAATAACTTCAACTAAACGTAACCAGTAACTGTTGATCAGTCCTGCTCATCGGCTTGAAGGAATTTTAACCCATTCCTCTGTACAGAACAGCTTCAACTCTTTTCCTCAAATTAACTGCTGCTTCCGGTCCTTCCACAACATCTGGATTGGATTAAGGTCAGAACTTTGACTTGTCCATTCCAAAACATGAACTTTATTCTTCTTGAACCATTCTTTGGTAGAACCACTTGTGTGTTTAGAGTCAATGTCGCTGCATGACTCACCTTCTCTTAGATTCAGTTCATGGACAGATGTTCTGACATTTTCCTTTGGAATTCTCTGTGATAAAATTCAGAATTCATTATTTCATCAATGATGTAAGCCGTCCTGATTCAGATGCAGCAAAACAGGCTCAAACCATGATACTGCCACCACCATGTTTCACAGATAGGATAAGGTTCTTTTGCAGGAATGCAGAGTTTCTCCAAACAAAACTATGTTCATTCAAAACAAAAAGTCTATTTTGGTCTCATTCGTCCACAAAACTTTCTTCCAACAGACTTCTGGCTTATCCACGTGATCTTTATCAAAATGCAGATGAGCAGCCATGTTCTTTTAGGAGAGCAGTGGTTATATTTCATGCAGGCTGTTGCCCTTTAAGCCACGCCCTGGTGGGTTTACCCCCGCGCTTCGCGCCAATCACTGAAGACTTCTAGTCCACGCCCACCTGCCGTGGGCCCCGCCTCGGTCTGCTATTTATTCTGTTGCTGACCGAGAATCGGCTCCCAAAATTTTTCACGCTTATTGAGAAGATTTCTACCTCATGGATACCAGAAGATCCATCAAGAAGTGCCCAGGATGCAAGACCGGCTTCATGCTGCAGGCCGACTTGCATCTTGGCTGCGAGATGTGTCTCGGATTTGAGCATGCGCAGGAGGCGATGGTCCAGTCTCCCGAGTGTCCCTCCTGCCAGCTCCTGCCTCTGGACGAGAGGCAGCGCCGGTTCGACCTCACTGCCCGGACGGCAGCTGAGGCTCGGCCGATGGTGGTCGCTCCGCCCCCTCTGTGGCTCTTGGAGGAGACGGACTATGCGTCCACGGGGGTAGCTAGCGAGGCCGGTCTCTCCCCCGCTGGGGGTTCGGGACCGGTCTCACCCTTCATTCCCCAGCTGGAAGGAGCTAGCAGTCGCGTTGCCCCACTTCTATTGAAGTGCGTGGAACCGACAATACCCCCCACCGAGGGAGCAGCCGTGGTCGGCATGGCCGCCACGTCCACCCAGATGCCAGCTGGCCCGTCAGCGGACCACGATCCAGTGACCCGCCAGCTCTTTGATGTGGAGTCGTGCAGCAGCAGGGCTCCATCTCCTGAGGGCGCAGGACTAACGGACCCCGACACGGTCGAGCCAGGTCCTCTCTTCAACCTGGCCAACGCGCTGCCGGACATCATCAGGTGGGCAGCGGGTACGTGCGGCATGACGGTCCCTGAATGCACCACTCAGACGTCTGCGACACCACTCCTAGCGGGACGGTTCGCTGCGAAGCCTGTGAGCCAGGCGCAGATGATCTGGCCGTGCGTCCCAGACATCCTCTCTCTGCTGCAGGCTGAAGGACGTGAACCGCTAAAAATGAGGGCGCCTGTCTCCTCATTTGTGCCGGTGACGAAGGTCCAGGGACTGACGGACCAGACCTTCCCCTCGGTTCCACCACTGGAGCAAAGTTTGTCCGCGGTTTTTGGCCTAAAAGCCGCCAAACTTGTGGGGAAACCCGCGACACCACCAGCACCTGCAGATCAGTTCTCTACAAAGATGCAGGACCGCATCCACAAGTGTGCTTCGCAGGTTGGTGCCGCGGCAAATAACATCGCTCTCCTCGCGCTCGGAGTCGGGCGGGAGCCGACGCACGAGAACGCAGGAGCGGCTCTGGACGCCATCACCAACCTGTGCGGGGCACTGGCGACCTGCTCTGCGCGGATCACAGCGTGGGCTACGCTGCTCCAACGTCAGGTGTGGCTCAAGCTGTGCCCCACCATCACAGAGGAGATCAAGCGACAGCTTCTGGAGGGGCCGATTTCGACGCAGGGTCTTTTCGGCGAACACTACCAGGCTGTGTTCGACCAGCTGCGCTCGTCCACAGACGCGCTCGAGCAGGTGAGGAAGCACGCTGCTCCGCCGCGGGCAGACCCTCGAGCTTCACACGGTCCGGTGCGCCCTACGGAGCAGAGTAAGGCGTACCGCAGAAAAAAGAGGCTTTCATCCCCGTCAAAGACCTTCGCTGTGCCCCACACACCAGCTCCATCCAGAGGACACCCGACTCCCTATTTCCAGCGGGGAGCCTGGAGCTCCAGAGGTAGGGGTCGCCAGCAGACCTCATGGTCCAGCCAACACCAAGGTGCAAAGCGGGACATGAAAAAATGACGGTGTGCAGGGGATGTGTTCTACAATGTTTTGGTTTCTGAAAATAAAGAATCTGTCTTTGAAAACAGTGTTTTTTATTCAGACACGCTGGTTTCCTCTTTTCAGAGGTCCGTGAACGCATCTCCAGGTTCGTGCGATACAAACAAAGCACATTCTTCCACACAAAGCCGAGCTTCAAGTGGTTTCGATGGTCCCCCTGTAACCACTCCAGCCCCGCCTCCCCGTACGAAGACGGGGGCATGTGTACGTGACTGTCTGCAGGCACAGGACGATGCACTGCACAGTCATGTCAGACAAACTTCTGCTTTTGTTAACACAGTTAACTGTCATGAGCCTGGCCTGGACAATTTAGTTCCAGCCAGGACATTTCAGTCTTTTTCTACAACGACTCAAGCCACAGGTAGTATCACTGACCCGTCTCAGAAAAGACGTTTCTCATGCTCACATTAGTCAAACGTGTGTCAGTGCTGCCCCTGTGAGGCGACATGCAGTAAACGTCCCTTTTCAGACCGGCCTCCCTTGGGCCAACGCGGACTCTGTCCACTTGGCGGCGGTAGAGGCCAAATTATGTCTCCTCAGGCAGCAGAACAAGATGGCTGCCCCCTTGACAGATCACAGAGCGGTTTGGCTGCAATCTTGCTCTCTGAACAAATGGTTATGGCGTCTGGTTCGCAACGGTTACACTCTACAGTTTGCGATGACGCCACCCAGATTCAACGGAGTTTTGGAGACGAATCTCTCGTCTCTTGCACAGGGGGCAGTGCTAAGATTGGAACTACAGGAACTTTTGGCGAAACACGTCATTTCCGGGGTCCCTCCCGACGAGGAAATGAACGGGTTTTATTCAAAATATTTTCTCGTTCCAAAGAAATCTGGAGGTCTCAGACCGATTTTGGATCTGTCTTTTTTCAACGACTACATTATGAAACGTCCCTTTCATATGTTAACGTTGAAGCGCGTCCTCGAGAACGTGACGTCAGGGGACTGGTTCGTCTCAATCGATCTCAGAGACGCTTACTTCCATATACCGATTGTCCCGAAACACAGGAAGTTCCTCAGGTTTGCCTTTCAGGGAACCTGTTACGAGTTCAATCGCCTACCTTTCGGGTATGCGCTTGCGCCACAGACTTTTACAAAGGTCATCGAAGCAGCGTTACAACCGCTGCGTTCGAGGGGCTTCCGAATCATGTATTACATCGACGATCTGTTGCTTCTGTCTCGATCCAAGATGGAGGCAGCTACACAGACGGAGATTTTGGTGAGTCATCTGACCAGTTTAGGCTTCGCCATAAATTGGGAGAAAAGTTCTGTTTCACCAGCTCAACAGATACTTTTTCTGGGAGTCAACTTATGCTCGATAACAATGAAAGCGGTTCTGTCGAACCAGAGAATAGATTCGCTGACGTCACTCCTCCACCGCGTCAAGCCGCGCAACACGGTGTCGGCGATCACAATTATGCGGCTGTTAGGGATGATGGCCGCAGGCCACACGGTGGTGAAACTCGGTTTATTGAACATGCGGAAGTTGCAGAGGTGGTTTATTCGTCAGAGAATAGACCCTGCACGCCACAAAAGGCGCCAGCTCACGGTTCCCCAGTCTGTGAGGACAGACCTGGAGTTCTGGGGAAACCCCAGGACCCTGTCAGAGGGGGTTTCCCTGGGCAAAGTGACGTCACGACGGGCGGTCTTTACCGATGCCTCTCTTTCCGGTTGAGGGGGGGACATGTCAGTCTCAGACTGTGGGCGGGACGTGGCCACCCGGCACGTCTCTCCACATAAACGTGTTGGAGTTGTTGACGGTTCACAAAGTTCTGAAACACTTTGTGCACATGCTCCATCATCAGGATGTCCTCGTGCACACGGACAACATAACAGCCACAGCTTACATCAACCGCGAGGACGGGGTTCGATCAGTCCAGCTGTTGAAAACAGCTAGGGAGCTGCTTTGCTGGGCTCACGTTGACCTCAGATCACTGAGGGTTGTTTACATCCCAGGTGTGCTAAACAGAGGTGCCGATATCATGTCGAGAGGGAGGCCTCTGGACAGAGATTGGACATTACACCCGGACCTGGTGTCTCAAATCTGGTCCAGGTTCAGGAGGGCCGGGGTGGACTTGTTCGCGACGCGAGAATTCACAGTGCCCCCTGTTCTTCTCCCCGAGTCCCCTCGACACCCCACCATTGGGGGTGGACGCGTTTGCTCACAAACCATGGCCAAAGGTATTGAGTTATGCTTTCCCTCCTGTTCCTCTGCTATCTACACTACTGGAAAGAGTACGAGAGGAGGGAGTGCCAGTCATTCTGATCGCTCCAGAGCGCGTGAACGCTCCATGGTTTCCGGTCCTGCAGCAGCTGTCAGGCCGCTCCTGGAAACTCCCTTGGAGAGACGACGCTCTCCTGCAGGCAGGGGGTGCAATAACGAGCCCCCGGTGATAGGTCAGAATCTGTGGGCCTGGATACTGAACGATAACGTTTAGAAAACCTTGGTTTCTCTAAAGATGTCATTGGTACCATTCAGGGCTCACGTGCAAAGTCTACAATAGCTGTTTTCGCTTCAAAATGGGCAGCTTTTCAGCGTTGGTGTGTGGAGAGACATATGGACCCATGTTCATGTCACCTGGGTCCAATTTTATTTTTCCTACAACTATTGCTAGACAGAAATTTGGCTTTCAGCACCATTAAAACGTATGCTGCAACAATTTCATCATGTCATGAGGGGTTTCATGATAGAACCGTGTTTAATCATCCCATAATGAAACGTTTTTTGAAGGGTGTTTGCCGTCTTAGGCCAGTTTCACGGTCCTTGGCTCCTCAATGGGACTTGGTTACTGTGTTGAACGCACTAAGGATCCTTTTGAGCCTCTAAATGAGGTTCCACTAAAGTTCCTGTCATTTAAAACGGCTCTGTTGTTGGCTCTTACGCCAGCTAAAAGAGTAAGTGACCTTTCTGGACTGTCTGTTTCTCCTTCCTTCTTAAAAATACAAGGAGATGGGAGTTCTGCTGAACTTAGGCCTAATCCAACATTCACGCCTAAGGTCATAACGTCTTCATTCAAGTCCAGGATCATCACACTGGACGGGTTTTGCCTTCCTCCTCACTCTAAACCAGAGGAGGAGCAGCTCCACTTGCTTTGCCCGGTCCGAGCTCTCAGATGTTATGTAGAACGCACTGATGCAATACGTAAATCTGATAAGCTCTTTGTACATTTCAGAGAAGGCTCTCAGGGTCAACCTTTGACCCCTCAGCGGTTGTCGCATTGGTTGTGTGAGGCCATCTCCCAGGCTTACAGTTCAGCTGGTCTACAGCCTCCCGAGGGCATTAAAGCTCATTCCACACGAGGAATGGCAACTTCCACTGCCTTGGTCAATGGTCTGTCGGTACAGGATATCTGCTCTGCAGCTTCCTGGTCGTCAGTAACTCCATTCATTCGTTTTTATCTGCGAGATGTCTCCAGCTCCTCTTTGACACATTCTGTCCTCAGGGTTGCAGCGGAGTAAAAACTTTCATTATCAATAAAACTATTGATTAAATGACACAGTCGTTTCTGTCTTTATTGATGGACGATACCGTACAGCTGAGTCAGCAGAGTGTGTGGCTCTTGCTGCTGACTCTGTTTTTGTTCTGATGTTGTGTTTTCACCATCAGTATCAGGTTGCGCACCTGTTAGTCCCTTCAGTAGGGTGGCGGTTGCCAGGTTGTTTTGGTTCCAGTCAGACCCAGTGAGGCATGGACCATATCCTGCTTCGCCTTTAACCCACTAGGGCGTGGCTTAAAGGGCGACAGCCTGCATGAAATATAACGTTGGTTACGTACTGTAACCCCAGATTATATGAATGCAGGCGGAGCCCTTTAAGCCCCTGGGCCTCCTGGCTCTTTTTGGTGATTTTTTTTTTTACCTTATTGGGAGCCGATTCTCGGTCAGCAACAGAATAAATAGCAGACCGAGGCGGGGCCCACGGCAGGTGGGCGTGGACTAGAAGTCTTCAGTGATTGGCGCGAAGCGCGGGGGTAAACCCACTAGGGCGTGGCTTAAAGGGCTTGTGATCTGAAGATCTGCATTCATATAATCTGGGGTTACAGTACGTACCCAACGCTTCTCCTCCAACCCTGCCATGACCACCATTGTTGTTCAGTGTTCTCCTGATGGTGGACTCATGAACATCAACATTAATGTGTGAGAGACCTTCAGTTGTTAGAAGTCACCCTGTGATCCTTTGTGATCTCGCAGACTATTCTACACCTTGTACTTGGAGTGATCTTTGTTGGTCCACCACTCCTGGGGAGGGTAACAATGGTTTTGATGTTCCTTCATTTGTCCACAATCTGTGTGACTGTGGTTTGGTGGAGTCCAAACTCTTTACAGATGTCTTGTAACGTTTTCCAGCCTGATGAGCATCAACAACTCTTTTTCTGAGCTTCTCAGAAATCTCCTTTGTTCCTCCATGATCCACTTCCACAAACATGATGTGAAGATCAGACTTTGATAGATCCTATTCTTTAAATCAAACAGGTCCACTCACACCTGATCATCATCCATTGATTGAAAACATCCTAGAGGTTCACATACTGTTACCACAAATATGTAATATTGGATCATTTTCCTCAATAAATAAATGACCAAGTTTTTTTCATTTACCCTTTATTTATCCAGGTAGTCTCATTGAGCCACGAGAACTCATTTTCAAGTTAGACCTGTTTTTTAGGGAGCAGATGGTGGGGGTTAAGGGCCTTGCTCAGGGGCCCAGAGTGGGGCGAATGAGGATGGAGGCAGGTGTGGGTGTTTCACCTTTTTCCATCCACATTTTTTTATGTTGTCGGCGCCGGGGATTGAACCAGCAATCTTCTGATCACAAGCCCATCGTCTCTAACCTCTGCGCCACCACTCCCCCATAGTATAATATTTGTGTCTCGTTTGTTTAGAGTCAGAGAGTCAGAGAGTCTTTATTGTCATTTGCACCGCATGTGGTACATGAGATGAAAACGAGATTATGTACACGAGGTCCCAGTTACATCCAACAACAAATGAAAGAGAAAAACAGTAATAACATCTAGAACTAACTAAGAAAAACATCAACTAGTAATACACAGCAGCACGAACATGAGTTTGTATGAGCAGATGGTCACAGATGAACACAGATGAATACAGCAACAAGAAAACAGATCAGCATCAGTATGATGTGATATTTTGCAGTGTTTATTTTTTTATTTTATTTTTATTTATTCATGAGTCTAACAGCCTCAGGGTAGAAGCTGTTCCTCAGTCTAGTGGTTCTACACTTGATGCTCCTCAACCTCCGTCCTGAGGGGAGTGGGGCAAAGAGTGAGTGTGCTGGATGAGTGAGGTCTTTCATGATGCAGGTGGCTCTTTTCCTGCATCTGGAGGTGTAAATGTCTGTGATGGTGGGGAGACTGACTCCAACAGACTTCTGTGCAGCCTTCACCACTCTCTGCAGAGCTTTCCTCTCTTCAACTGTGCAGCCTCCATGCCACACGTTGATGCTGGAGCACAGGATGCTCTCCACTGCACACCTGTAGAAGGAGGTGAGGACTGGGCTGCTCAGACCAGCTCGTCTCAGCCGTCTGAGGAAGTAGAGTCTCTGATGACCTTTCTTGATCAGGCTGGTGGTGTTGTTGCTCCAGCTGAGGTTATCATTCATGTGTACACCCAAGTATTTGTAGCTGGAGACCACTTCCACTGCAGACCCACCTATTTTCAGTGGGGCATGGGTGTGTTTGTTCCTTCTGAAGTCCACAATCATCTCCTTTGTCTTCTTCACATTCATGTGAAGATTGTTCTCTTTGCACCAGCTCTCCAGGTGTTCCACCTCCTGTCTGTAGCTGGACTCATCATTGTTTGTAATGCATCCCACCACCGCTGTATCATCTGCAAACTTAACAATATGACAGCCTGGAAGTGTGGCTGTACAATCATATGTGAGCAGAGTGAACAGAAGGGGGCTCAGCACACATCCCTGAGGAGAGCCAGTGCTGAGGGTTATGGTGGAGGAGGAGAAGTTGTGGATCTTCACGGACTGTGGTCTGTCTGTTAAGAAGTCTAGTATCCAGTTACAAATAGAGGGGCTTAGTCCAAGTGTAGATAGTTTGTCTATCAGAGTTTGGGGGATCATGGTGTTGAAGGCAGATGTGAAGTCCACAAAGAGCAGACGCACGTATGAGTCCTTCTGATCCAGGTGGGTGAGAGCAGTGTGGACCACGGAAGAAATGGCGTCCTCTGTTGATCGGTTCTCACGGTATGCGTATTGATGAGGGTCCTCATTGATGTTGACGGTTGCCTTGATGTGGGACATGACCAGTTTCTCAAAACATTTAGCGACTATCGGGGTGAGGGCCACCGGTCTATAGTCATTCAGACCGTTCTCTTTATCTACTTTTAGGACTTGTGTGAAAATCTGATGTTTTAGGTCATATTGATGCAGAAATATAAAAAATTATAAAGACTTCACAAACTTTCAAGCACCAAATTGCACCAAACTGCATGAACTGGTTGTTGAACTGTTTCATTCAAATGGACCTTTGCTGCCTTAAACGCCTAAAGGGGAGAGTTGTGAGAAGCAAGATGACAAAACATCCATCCATCATCTTTATTCACTTCCACCTTTTCAGGTCACAGGGGTCACTGGTGCCCATGTCCAGCAGTCGCTGTGTGAAAGGCTTAGGACACCCTGGACAGGTCTCCAGTCCATCACAGGGCTGACAAAACAGAAAAATAAAAAATAAATACAGCGTTAAAAAAAAAAGTGGGTTTATTGCAACTGATGTCATCACCCAAATATTCCACAAATGGTTTGCATGTTTTCCTGACGATGTGTAACCTGATCTGAGAACAGGTCATTCAGCAGCAGCAGGGTAGAGTGGCGGTTACCATGGACACCTCACAACACAAATGTCACTGGTTCAAATCTCTGTTGGGACTTCTCTGAGCAGAATTAGCTTTCACACTTTTTGTTCGTGAAATATCTCATGAGCCACAAGATACGTTTGATTGAAACTCTTAAAATGTAATTGCTGAATAAATACCTACCATGAACACCTGTTAGTAAATCCAGTTTTAAGATGACTGCCACAGCTAAGAGGCCTCAGCAAACATAAAACCACATCTGGAAAAATCCAAAAGGCTTTTTGGTGAGAAAGCCTTTTGGATGAAAGGCGAAACATCTTCTGCTACAAATAAAGTCCAGTTGCTTCTGTATTGAACTTCTTTTTTGATTTTGTCATGTCCTGGATGACTGAGAATCTTCACAACCAATAATACATGACATATCATTGGGCACGTGTCATTGATATGTTAAACGGTAGTTAAAAGCTTCCGTAACAATCTATCTGTATGCAGCACTGGTTTATTACATTCACGTAACAATCTATCTGTATGCAGCACTGGTTTATTACATTCACTCCAGCAAATTATTGCATAATTAATACTTCTGTACTTACTACTAATACTTGAACATGTTTTGTTTTGTTATATATTCTATAACATGTTTTTAATACAAAACCAACTGTTGTACAAAGTTTGTTGTACATTTATTGAAATATAAGCATCAGAGAAATTTGGATATGTTCTTTATGCTTAAAAAATCAAAATACATTGATGATTTTATTGTATTAAACAGTATGGTGGTGTCTAAGCGCAGAATACCAAAAAATGTAGACTACACCACTGGAAGTATGTGCCCAATGACTGCAGAAAGTATGGACATAAAAAACAGACACTAAAGAAGGAAAATAGAAAAAGTAGATTCAAAAGTATTGAATGAAAAAAAATCTATCTGCAGATTTTGTCTTAAACAAAAGCTCTCGTCAAATAAGCATACAAATTGTTTTTAATGTTTCCACTGGAAATATTTAACAGCTTTTAACTGAAAAAATAAAATAAAAAATCTTTGTGAATTTCCTTCTTAGTTCCTGAGATGAGACGTTGCACCAAACAGCTCAGTTCTTTTCATCTTTCCATTTATTTTGAATGGGACTATTACTCAGGCACACAGAATGCTGCTAATTCTTCCTGGTGCTTCAAAAGTGTGTCTTCTCCCCATTACAGAAAGCTATTAAAATAACATTTGAGAATTATAATTAAAAATAGTGAGCTGGTAGAAGAAGCACATTAACTCCTACTCCCTCAACATGAAATATTTCCCCTGTCATCCCGAGCTGACAGGCAGCGTGGCATCCTGCTGTGCCAGACGGTGAAATGATGACTCTGTCACATGCAGGAAGCCCCCACTTCCAAAAAAACAAACAAAAAAAAAAAAACAGGGAGGAGATGATGGAGAGATGGCAGAAAAGTGCAGAGGTTTATTAATGGTGGGGATGAGTTGCTACTTGGGCTGCTTGTCAGGTACAGCTGTTCCAGACTCAGGCGACTCCAGACATCATCTCCTTGAGACAAAGTCACCGGCAGCATGCAGCAGCTGTTATCTCTGCCTGTCTGCAGCCATGTCTCACTCTGTTCTTCAGAGCTAATTACAAATCATTCCTGCTCTCATGCCTCCAACCACAAGGCATGATGTGTTGCATCATACACATTCAACTTTAAGAGAATGTCTTTTTCTTCTTCTTTTTTTTTTTTTTAGCTCGAGAGGCTATGGCTCATTTTCATCATGCAAATGAGGGCTGCAGGCAAAAGAGGAAGGCAGTTGCTATCGTCAGGCTGACAGAGCGAAGTGGAAAACGTTGTGCAACTCATATGGAGACCAACACAGTCCCCTTGTGTGTGCCACTAAAGGGAATGAGCCAAAACAAGAGTGGGGTGGTTCTAGGAGCTCTGACGTTGATGACCTTCTTCACATGTCACCATTGTCTCTGATGCAAAGAGTGCAGCCACCAAGCTGGAAGGGACTGGGGCACAGACACAAGAGCACAGAGAACTTCACACCATAAGTCGAGACTGCTGGTGATAATTTCACAGATTGTCCCTGCAGAGAAAACATCACGCAACATTAGTGACATGCGGTAATGGGCAGAATCATCTGTGGGATGTCTATAGATAGCTGATATGACGTCTGCTTTTTAAAACAGATCTCGACTTTAGTGTTGAAGCAGAGAGAGAGAGGCAGAGCCTCCAAAGTGACAGAACAACTGTCTTCCCCTTACTTGTCTTTCACAATGTTTTGAAGTTGTTCAAGTATGTTGGCATATTTTTTGAAACATTTTTACTTGATTCAAAACATGAAGAAATACATTGTAAATTCATGCTCAATAATCCAGGTACCAAATCCAATAATTCTCAGTCGGGTCATCTGGACAGTTTCTTTAGAGACGTTTCACCCTCTGTCCGGAGGACCTCATCAGTCAGAGGAGTTCCAGCAAACTGTTTCCCCACCAAGCAGTAAACACCTTAAGTGGACCAACCAGTTTGCTGGAGCTTGAACCACTTTTGCTGTGGCTGCCTGCCTGGGAGGAGTCGATGAGGGACAGGACAGCCCCCCAGAAACCATCTTGGCTCCAGCAAACTAGTTGGTCCACTAGGTGTTTACTGCTTGGTGGGGAAACAGTTTACTGGAACTCCTCTGACTGATGAGGTCCTCCAGATGGAGGGCGAAACGTTTCTATAAAAAATAAACTATCCAGATGACCCAATTGAGAATTATCGGATATATTGTAAATGGTATGTCATGTGGTGTAAATGCAATGCTCATGATGCATTCCCATTGTATATTATGCGTATGTAGTTGAAATGTTCAAAACGTCAAAGTACTACATGTATAATGTATGCATGCTGTGTTGCTGTGGCATTGATGCCAGCATGTTTTCATTGATGTGGCGCTTTGCTCTGGTCTGATATGTGACGATGCAACATATCTGCTGTGTTCACCAGCATCTTCTTGTGCGCTGGCTGAGACCACACCACAACAACAACATATTCAAAGATAAGGACACGAAGATGAGAGGTTGAGTCAATCTAGAAGCTGAATCTTATCAGAAGAGTCTCATGGTTGGTGGCTAGGAAGAAGGAGAGTAAGAGTAGGGGTTCTGTCTTACTGGGCCAATATCTTAGAACCGTTCAGATAGGTGAGTAGATTTTGGTAGGGTAAGGTAGGATAAAGGATGACAGCTAGTCTGTCGATGGATTTTAAACAGACAATGTTGACTTGACCTCCTCTGCATGGCCCCATTATACATTTTGTTGAAGATTAGCAAAAGACAGGTGACTTGAAATTAGTTAATTTAGCTGTAGAAGAAGAAAATGGATGGGAGGGTAAGAGTGGAAAAGTTTTAGACTATGATGTACGCATGATGGTGTAAAGCCTAGGATATAGTTGACGCGTCGCATAGGGCGCGCGGCCAAAGTGACGCAATCGCGAAGTCCCCGCCCCCGCGCTTTGGCCAGCGCGTTGGTTTCGCGCGTGGTCGTGCACCTCCCAGATTTTGAAGCTCCGCAAGCCTAGCGCGCGCGCCAAATTGATTGACAGGTCGGGTAGGGACCTCACCGACAGCCTTCACGCCAGAGCCTGCAGCTGTCTGCGCCGCTGTGGTCGTGGAAACGGCGTCGCGACGCATGGAGGAATGTTTTTTATGTGATTCAAATGTATTAAATTCCCCGAGCGAGCGGAAAGCCATTTGTTTTTGTTGTGTGATTTCAAACAGTTCTTCTTCTACGGTAGATTTCTTCTTCTACACCCTTTCTTGCAACATATGCACAGGTTTTAGAGGGTACTGCCACCTGCTGGTCAGTAAAAGAACAGCACTTTGCCATGCGCTGCCGTGCCACACTATAAACGCATGCACAGTGCGCGCACAGTGCGCGCGCAGCACGCGCGCTCCAGCTTGCGGACCAAAGCGCGACTATATCCGAGCCTTAAGCATGATGCCATGGTGTGTTTTGTTCTTACATGTGTCATTGTTCACCAGCATATTCTTGTTTCAGTTCTCCTATGAGACTGTGGTAACATCAGTCTCCTGTCAGCTCATAGCCATGGTCTGACCTACAGTTTTCTGGGTCTTGTTGTTGTTCTTCCCATCTCTGTTTCTCTTATCTGGTTATTTGTTTTCCATTCTCCTGGTGTTCCGTGAGTTCCAAACCAAATCCACAACAGCAGCTTGGACATCATTCTCTTCCAGGTCCATGTTTGTTAATCAATGAGTAGTAAGAAATGTTGGTCTTTGACTAGTACCTGTACATGTACAGACATAGTATGCAATCAGTACCAAGTAAAATGTTGTATATACATTGCTGGTACTCTTACAACATCATGTGTATGGGTTGCCATTTGTAAAGTTGCACTGTGAAAAATTAACAGCAATATTTTGGTTTATCTAGCCTTTCGAAATATGTTTTATTCATACATTTATAAATGTCATAATTCCAAACAAAATATTTAATTTACAAACTAAATATTTAATTTACAAACTAAGTATTTAGTTTACAAATTAAACATTTAACTTGCAAGTTAAATATTTAGCTAGCAAGTTAAATATTTAGGTCCAAGCTAAATATTTAGTTAGAAAATTAAATATTTATTTTGGAACTTAAATGCTTAGCTTGGAAAATAAATATTTAGGTTTGAGCTAAATATTTAGTTAACAAATTAAATATTTAGCTTAGAAATTAAATGGTTAGTTTTGAAAATAAATATTTAACTTGGAAATTAAATATATAAATTACACCTAAATATTTAGTTCACTAACTAAATATTTAACTTGCAAGTTAAATGTTTACTTAAATATTTAGTTTGCAATCTAAATATTTAGTTTGGAACTATAACATTTATACTTTGTAAATGTATGAATAACATGGTGAAAATATGACAGAACATTTTTTTCTTATGAAAGACTAAATAAACCAAAAATATTGCTGTTAATTTTTGACAGAGTAACATTACAAACGGCACTCCATACACGCATACTCCAACAATGCAATTTATACAAACAGAACTCAAAAACACAAAGGAACATGTTAGTGGTACATACCGGTAACTCTAAGAGTATGGAAATAAGAACATGGTATGGTAAGAAATACAAGCAATGTCAACATTTATAACAAATAAAGCACAAGTATCCCATACTGTAATACCATGGCAGTGCAGACAGAGCGTTTGCGTACAGTTACATGAGATTGTTTAATGATATTATTGGGTCAACATTACTGCTGAGTAATTGCTATCTAATTTTTGTTATCACAGTGTACAGTACATTTCAACCTGGAGAGACTCACAAAACGAGAGAGAAAATACAATTAAAATGTTTTATTGATTAAGGTTTCTTTGGCGCTCGGGCCCCGGCGGAGGGCATGCATGCCTGACTGCTGAGAGCTTGAATGTCCGGCATAGGGAGATAGATTATGGATATCTACCCCCCCCGGGACCCGAACCCGGTGGCGGTGTCGGGACAGCAGACGTCCAACCCAACCCACGTGAAGGACGGCCAGCCAGCGGCTGTCGGCCCCGAACGACCCAGACAAACACCAGCGCAGAACTCCCATCCTGAGCAAGCACGAAGCGACAGTGGGAAGGAAAAACTCCCTTGAGAGGAAGAAACCTCCAGCAGAACCAAGCTCAGGACAAGCGGCCATCTGCCATGACCGGCTGGGTCGCAGGGAACGGGAAGCAGGAACGCACACAGCAGCAGGACCAGGACGGAGGCGAGCAGGACAACCCCTGGCGGCGGAGGCGGGACGAAGAACAGGGGAGAACCGAGGAACCAGAAACCCCGGGAGGAGACGGGGAGGTGGAGGGAGGCGACCAGACTTGCAACGGGCAAACAGGAAGAGCTGAGGAAAGGGGCGCCTTATATCCAGGTGGACAGTTGAGTGATTCGATGCAGCTGTGAGTCCTGCCATTGTTGAATTTGCGTCTTCAACTTCATGTGAGGTTTCTGTTACATTTTCAAAGTTGCTGTGTTCGTGCAACAAAATTTGTGATCAGACCAATGGCATGGAAAATGTTAGAGAAGTTGTTCATAAACTTTCAACTTTTGACCCAATAAAAGTTGCAGCGACTTGTGTGACCCCAACTATTGTTGGTTAAGTATACAAACATAGTCGACAAGCCAACACCAAAGATCATTATCTACCAATCTAATCTTTTTTTGTCTGAAAAACTTGTAGGAGCCAGCTATCATTCTCCAGACAGCAGTTCAGTAAGTTGCATAATATCTAGATATTAATACCCCCCTTTTTTTTTCCTGCAGTGAGAGAAGAGGCCAGCTGTGAACAAGGACAGATCTGGAGCATGCTGTTCCTTTGTGCATGCAAGGTCCCAGTCAAGCGCTTGTGATCTCCAACAGTAGACCCAATTTAAAGTCCACATGTGGTGAAGAGATTCTACTGCAGTCACCTTACACTCAAAGGGAGGGCAGGGAAACCTGGAACAGCAGATTCTTTACTTGATCTACCATGAATCTGCACAAATGATTTGTCAGGATCAAGCATTTTCAGTGTTGGGTTTTATTTTCATGTTTGTTTCTTATAGTGTTTAGTTTTCTTTGTGTTAAGTTTGATCATTGTCCCCTTGTGTTGCCAGCCACCAAACTTTTCTTCAGTCAGTTTGCTACTTTTTCACAAACTCTCACCTGTTTCCAGTCTCATCTAGTCCAGGTGTCTCCACTTCCTCATCAACCCCTGTCAGTTTTCGTTCACTCAGCAGTCAAGCATTATTGACTCTCAAGCCCTGTCCTGTCCTCCTCGTGCCTCCTTGTGGTCCTCTGTGATCTGTCCTGACTAGTTTGGTTTAAATGAAGTCTTTAGTTAGTTTTTTTTTTGTTCTCTCTGGGCCAGCCTTCATTTTTATGTCCAACCTCCTGCTAACTGTGACATTTTTCAAATGCTGCATTGACAAACAGCAGACTTCCTTCTTTTGCAACAATTCTGCAGAGGCTCCGAACTCAAGGCCTTTTTAAATCTTATAAACCCAGTTTCTTCAATAAATAATACTAGCTTAGGGTGGGAGAGGAGATTCTTTCAGCTCACTGCCCATGTGTTGTGATTTAAATTTCAACTGTTTTTCACAAAAAAACAGTTTTCCAGGTAGTTCAAGTCCCCAACGTGTGTTTGTAAAAATGGATTCAAAACAATGTACTGTATGTGTACACTTGCAGAGTAGCTTGGGCTTCTTCCTTACAAAATACACCAGATTACAAGCATGTGCTCATATTTCTTCAAAGATCTGCTACAGAACCAGCAGTGAGAGAAATATTTACCATAAAAAGCAGAACAGCATCAACCGTTGAAGTAACATCCGTCTGAGTTTAGCACAGTCACAGCTGTCTTTCAGTTCAGCGAAGTCTAAAATAACGTAGTGTAGAAGGCATTGGTGCACATGAGAAACGTGTGGCACTCACCTCCATTTTCTGCAAGTACATGGAGCAGGTGGCAGTGGAGGAGTTTATTACCATGGAGGGGGAGTTTGGATCCATTACAGTTTGCCTATCGGCTGCAGCACATCCCAATCATCCCAATCAATGTGGAATTGAGTACACATGAGGGAATATCCGACTTCTCCCTTGACAAGCCTCCATTTAAACATGCAAATACTGTAGATTTAAATTGGCCCTACACTTGAGGAACCTCCTCTCTACATTATCGAAAAGTACATCTACACATGGGAAAGAGAGGAACTTCACCGAATGCAAGTTGGAGACGCTTCTAAATGAGGTCTAGGCACGCAAAAGCATTCTGTATGGCACGCTGTCCTCTGGCATTAGCACCAAGTGCAATAGGAGTGAGTGGAACAATGTTTGCAAATCTGTAAATGCTGTGGGGTCAGAGAATTGAAAAAAGATAGTCAGACATACTAGGGCAATGAAATGAATTAACTCGCCAAGAAGCCACCCATCCCGCACCATGCCAGCTTGTAGTTTGTTCCCAACAGGCTGTTTATTAGAATGAATGAATCGTGGGTTGAACCAGGCCACCCCACCACAATGTTGGTCAGGTGCTTTTGAGCATCACACATAATTTGCACATTGTTACGTTTCTGCCTTTCTGCTATTGTTTTCTGTCTTCATGTTTTATTTTTAGCCCTCTGCTCATGATCAAGCTTTGCTCTTGTCACTCTAGGCCACACCCCCTTTGCTCCTCCACAGTAATCAGCCTTCATCTCATGCACCTGTTCTCCTTTCTATTTAAGCCTCAAGTTTTCTCTCACTAGCTGCCAGATTATCAAACGCTATTTGAAAGTAGATGTCTAGCATCCATGCCATACCCTCGACTGCCTGTCTTGTTTTGAACCCACACTAGTCTCTTGGGTTCCTTGCCTTGTCTACCCCTTTCTGGATTTGGATTCTGATCTCTGCCCACGGTATCAATTCTGCTTGTTATTATGACTACAATTCTTGGATCACGTTTTGGACTTGGATTTGGATTTCTGCTCTATGGTTCTTGACCCCTGCCTGCTCAACTGGTCTTCGCCACCGTACAATCCTGAAAATCACACTCTGCATAATCCTCTCTCGCAGCTGCAGTTCCCTCACAGTGCATGACATCAGCCTCAACAACTCTTTGAAGGAGTCCCTCTGTTACCAGACTAAGAAGGTTAGTGATTTTCACTATAAAGCTCAGAACCTTCACAGCAAAGCCATGTTTACTAGTCTCCCTATTTCTACAGACTGGACATGCGCCTGGACCCAGACGTCCACCAGCAGCATTATTTCAGTAAATCGTTTACAGTAGTCCCTCCCTACACCAGCCACTAGGGAGCACAAGCCAGTGTATCTCTTGTGCCAGTCCCAAGCCCGGGTAAATGGTGAGGGTTATGTCAGGAAGGGCATCCAATGTAAAACACTTTTGCCAAAACCATAATGTGAGTTCATCAAAATGAAACCATACCAGATTGGTTGAGGCCCGGGTTAACAATAACTGCCACTGGTGCTGTTGACAAACAGGGTGCTGGCAGAAATTGTGCTACTGTTAGTCGAAGACCCAGAGGAGGGAAACATGTCAGGAGACAGAGGGAGAAGAGGAAAGTGAAGAATGTAGGACTGAGGGTTGCAACTCTAAATGTGGGGACAATGACAGGCAAAGGTAGAGAGCTGGCTGACATGATGCAGAGAAGAAAGGTAGATGTTTTATGTGTCCAAGAGACCAAGTGGAAGGGCAGCAAGGCTCGCAGTATTGGAGCAGGGTTCAAACTGTTTTACCATGGTGTGGATAGAAAGAGAAATGGAGTAGGGGTGGTCCTGAAGGAGGAGTTGGCAAAGAATGTAGTAGAGGTGAAGAGAGTGTCAGATAGGGTGATGTGTCTGAAGGTAGAAGTAGAAGGTCTGATGCTAAACATAGTCAGTGGTTATGCTCCACAGGTTGGATGTGATGGGGAGGAGAAAGATACATTTTGGAAAGATTTGGATGAAGTGATAGAGAGTATTCCCAGGGAGGAAAGAGTGGTGATTGGAGCAGACCTGAATGGACATGTTGGTGAAGGAAACAGAGGGGATGAGGAAGTGATGGGTAGGTTTGGTGTCAAGGAAAGAAACCAGGAAGGACAGATGGTGGTGGATTTTGCCAAGAGAATGGAAATGGCTATAGTCAATACCTATTTCCAAAAGAGGGAGGAACATAGAGTGACCTATAAGAGTGGAGGAAGGAGTACACAGGTCGACTACATTCTGTGTAGAAGAGGAAACCTGAGGGAGATTGGAGACTGTAAGGTTGTGGCAGGGGAGAGTGTGGCCAGACAGCATCGGATGGTTGTGTGTAGAATGACTGTTGTTGTGAAGAAGAGAAAAAGAGTAAAACCAGAGAAGAAGACCAAATGGTGGAAGCTGAAGAAGGAAGAATGTTGTGAGAAATTCAGAGAGGAGCTGTTAAAGGCTCTGGGTGGTAAGAAAGAGCTTCCAAATGACTGGGCTACTACAGCAACAGTAATTAGAGAGACAGGTAGGAAGGTACTTGGTGTGTCATCTGGACAGAGAATGGATGATAAGGAAACCTGGTGGTGGAATAGTGAAGTGCAGGATGCTGTTCAAAGAAAGAGGTTAGCCAAGAAGAAATATGACAGTGAGAGGACTGAAGAGAGGAGACAGGAATATAAGGAGATGGGACATAGAGCAAAGAGGGAAGTAGCCAAGGCAAAGTAGAAGGTGTACAATGAGTTGTATGGGAGACTGGACACTAAAGAGGGCGAGAAGGACTTGTTCCGATTGGCAAGACAGAGGTCAGGCTGGAAAGGATGTGCAACAGGTTAGGCTTATTAAAGATAGGAATGGTAATGTTCTAACAAGTGAGGAGAGTGTAACAGGAAGATGGAAGGATTACTTTGAGGAGCTAATGAATGAAGAGAATGAAAGAGAAAGAAGAGTAGAGGTCATAGAAACTGTGAACCAGGAAGTGGGAAAGATTAGTGAGGGTGAAGTCCGGAAAGCTCTGAAAAGAATGAAGAAGGGGAAGGCAGTAGGACCTGATGACATACCAGTGGAGGTTTGGAAATGTCTTGGAGAGATGGCAGTGAGGTTTTTGACTCAAATATTCAATGGAATATTTGAGGGTGAGAAAATGCCTGAAGAATGGAGAAGTGTGCTGGTGCCCATTTTTAAGAACAAGGGTGATGTACAGAGTTGTAGCAACTACAGGGGAATTAAGTTGATGAGCCACACGATGAAGATCTGGGAGAGAGTTGTGGAAGGAAGGCTTAGACAAGAGGTGACTATCTGTGAGCAGCAGTATGGTTTCATGCCAAGAAAGAGCACCACAGATGCCATCTTTGCTTTGAGGATGTTGATAGAGAAGTACAGAGAGGGTCAGAAAGAACTCCATTGTGTCTTTGTGGATTTAGAAAAAGCATATGACAGGATGCCGAGGGGAGGAGATGTGGTATTGCATGAGGAATATACCTGTATATTTTTTTTGTCAGACTTCTTCAGTCAGACTGAAGAAGTCTGACTCTTTCGAATTAAAGATAAAACTTTTCTAATTTTTTTTTTTTTTTAACCCATCCAGAGGATCAAACTTAACTTTTGTAAATTTTTCTACCTGGATTACTGAGCATGTATCAGGTTAATTATTGCATGTACTGTACTTCCACAACCTTTTGGAGTCAACACATTTCAAAAAGACCACCACAGCTTATCGACTTCAGCCAACATACAAACGAAATCTAGTTTACTGTATATACATATCTATAATTTATTATCTTCACTATTCTTTATCTTAAAATTTACAAATTACATTATCACAGTATTACACAATGCTGAAATATTTGAATGTTTTTTCCAATTTTAACAAAAAATAAAACGTTCTGGTGAACTTTCAGTCTCTGCATCAAACATCCTCCTGATCACTGAAGCTCAGCCGTGGTCCTGTAGACTCAAAGGCTTTCTCCTGCTGAAGCTCACTGCGAGAAGAGAGCTGCATCAAAAAGACACAGAGCACAGCTGCCTGAATTTGAAATGGTCTGTTTGGCTCCTTATGTGTAGCTAAGAATGAAATCATTTCAGCAACTGATAGTATGACACTGCTTTATTTTACTGTTTTTATTATTATATTCATGTTTCATCATCATACATAGGAAAGCCATTTAGTAAAGTTCTCTAAGGTTTAGCAATCTTGGTGGTAGTGCTGAAGTTATGTCAATCACTAAATGTACAAATACACTGCTATCATATTTACGGTGTTCAAACTGCATATGTGAGTTACATCACTTTGTTCCTCTTGTTGATAAAGCTTTCTCAAGTTTGCAGCTTAAAACATCATCAACGATTAGTAGAAAAAATAAAGAACTACAGGCACTTTCAGACCAAAACGTTCAAAAGACTGATGGAGTCATGCTAATAAGTGTCCTACCTTTATCAGCTTTTCTTCTGATTTCATTTACAGATAGTTGGGCCCTCCCTTCACAACTGATGATGACTCTGCTTTCATGACCTATTAGAAATTACAAATTTGAGAAATGTTGGTGCTGCTACACTCTCAGTATTTATTAAGTTCAAGTCAGTTTAATTACAGAATGCCAATTTATGACAAAAATCACATAAGCTATGCACTGTACAAGGAAAAAAAGGCTTTTCAGTCCAAACCAAATCCGTATTCAAATTCAGCTCCATTCAGTTCATTCCACAGACAGTACATAATGCCAATTAGAAAAACGTTATCTATGGAGTCAAGCAGCATGCATCCAATCTTGATTTCATCACAATCCCTCATCATGAGTAGCACAATGGCAATAGTGGAAAGGTTAGATTTCTTTTTAACAGGCAGAAACCTGCAGCAGAACCAGGCCCAGCCATCTGCTCCAACCATCTGGGGTTAGACGGGACCAGGTGTAGTTTCTATGGTAAGAAAAAAAAATATGTTAAGAAAAGCAATAATGTCATTGAGAAAGAAAGTAGAGAAAAAAGATAGCAGCAGAGCAGAAAATGTCAGTTTGTTCTTTAGCATTTGAAGCCTAAAGCAGCATAACTAAGGGATAGTTCAGGAAACCCAAGCCAATCCTAACTAGAGGATTGATCAAAAAGGGGTCTTAAAAGTAGACGAGGTGTCAGCCTCACAAACAGAAACTGAAAGTTGGTTCCACAAGAATCTTGCACATGACCAAAACCATCATGGACCAGTCACCTTAGAGAGATTACTTTTGTGTACAGGGGTGTCACAGGTGACTCCTTTAACTGTAATGATCCTATTCTGATTCAAGAACTACAAAACAGCCATTTATTATACTTCACTGAACTACAACCATTGGCAGTTTCTTCAGTGTGGACTTGCTATAGCCCAAAATCTTCTTAAAATTTTTGATAGAGGTCATCCTGACCAACAAACTTGCGTTTTAAGCCTTAATACTGTACTCTGATAATAAATCTCAAACCAAAACACATAAATTCATGTTTAATTTTAAGCTCTTCACTCTATTTTGTATAACTGTACTGTAACAAAACATATAGTAATGAGGAAAAACAAAAAACAAAAAAAAGTGCGACCTCACAATTGATCGAATCATCAGAATTACTGTCAAATTACAAAACAGATGTCGTGCTCTGCTCTATTATGTCATCTCAGAGGAGGAAAATCTTCCCAGGGCCAAGCTGCTGTTTCTTTATACCAAAAAATTTAGTCAGCCTCATCTTTGTCTTGAGCATTTCAGAAAAGAAATAGAAACGATCTTATTGGCTAGATTAGAGTAATCTTTGTACTGATGGCCTCAGGGCTGTATTGACAGCTTGTGTAAACTAGTCTACGTGGTACAGCTGAGTAAGACTGAAAAGTCAAAGAAACAACTCTTTAGCAACTTTCCTCAGCCCCTTTCCATGACCTCATTTGAAAACAATGAAGTTAAGAAAAGGTGGTAAGAAAAAACCTGCAGGACTTTGCTAAAAAAACTTTTACATTAAGCTTTGATGTGTCAGCAGTTCTGTCTGAAATTAAATGATTTACAATTTTTTTTAAACAAGTCACCATTCTCATTACAGACATTGTTTTATTTTAAATACCATATGCTTTTATTGTTTAACTCCTACATGTCCTCAGACAATGTTTAGGACAATGTAATGTCTCAAACAGAGCTGACATGCAGGTTATCACCACTGGGTGACTTGGAGTTCAATGTCATCTTCAAAGACAAGTCGGTGTATAAAGGGGGGTGAAGACTGAACTGTTAGTAGGCAACTGATTCCCAACCCAAAGCACAATCTGACTGAGCAAGATTTGTCTATGCCATTCATCATTGACTGTCATCAAGACTGACCATTGTTAACAAAATACCTAATGAATCACTAGATGAATGTGAATGAAACTTTCAGAAAACATTCATTGGAGGTGCTTCTACAAATTTTGGAGTCAAATAAAGTTGGCAGCCAACTGACCTCACATAACATGGAAATGGGTATAACTCAGCAAATATTAAGCTAAAGTTTTGTGTAGTAGTAGCCAAGCATAATCCCCAAATTATTACCTACCATAACGGTTGGCATCGATTCTGTTGGTTTGTTTGCAGAATATCATATGAATCAGAGCACAAATCATAATGAAACTTTCACTGGATGTACAGCAACAACTGAGTAACTTTCAGAGGTATCCCAATTTAAAATGGCCACCACAGCTAACTAACATTGGCCAACACAATATTGTCAATATTACACATACTGAACCAAGATCTGGTGTGATAGCAGCTCAAAGTAATTTCCACAAAAATAATAGGTGTTTTAAGCAAGATTTTTGCTCAAAACTTGGACATTACCTGTTAAAGATAAAATATATTGTCTATTAGCAAAAGATCTCTTGAATCACTGAACAAATTTTAGTAAAACTATCAGAACGTAATGACTGTCTGGTCCTCTAAACCAGTGGTTCCCAACCCTGTCCTGAGGAACACCATCCTGCATGTTTTAGTTCTTTGCTCCAATTCATCTGATTTGAATGAAAAATGATTAACAGGCTTCTGCTGAACTTAAGGAAGTAATTAAACCACCGAATCAGGTGTATTGGAGCAGAGAAACAACTAAAGCATGCAGAATGGTATTCCTCAAGGTCCAGGGTTGGGAACCACAGCTCTAAACTCATTAACCTTTAGTCAACCATAATGGCCACCATATCTAATTGAATATTTACGAACACAAAAATTGTTATAATGTAGCCAATATTTGAAATATTAAACTAAATGTAGTGGTAGTAAGTGGAATGCCATTTTCTTGAATGTATTTTTCTCTTGTGTCACTATATTCATAGAGAGGGCTGATCCCTCTTTATAAGGAAGTATTGAACGCTACTTCCGGGGTCATTCTGTTTAGGTGGGAACTTTACTGAAAAATAGAATTTGTTTGAGGGGTGCTTTTTTTGGCACACCCTTTGCTGGTGTTGTAAGATGTAAAAGCACAATTTAACAGTCCTAAATTATTTAGGACTCTTAAGACTCTACTTAGGCTAAATAGACAAATTTCAGAGCCCCTGGAACCAAAATTAGTCTAAAGTGCAGCTGACTGTGCTGAAGTTATTAGATAAACTGGCAGTTTTAGCTAACACTCATTAGCTCATGCTCCTCTTCGCCGTCATTTGTTCTTCTTCTTCATGTTGTTTTTTTAATGGCGGTTGATAAACAATATTTGGTGTATTACCACCACCACCAGTAAGGAGTGTGAATCAGGACTAGCAAGCTAAAAAAAAAACAACTACTGTATATTCTTTTAATTAACCCCGTTACCATTAGATAACAAAAAAGAATCTTAAGACTTGCATCAAAATATATTTTTCCTAATAACTTTAAAAGATTATACAGTACTGTTCTTTTTCTCGTTCAAGACTCCTTGTAATTTCTGTTCTTTCTTTCTGGTATTTCCTACAGACAGACATTACATGTTCTATAGTTTCACTTTCCCCACAAAACTCACATCTTCCTGTGTCATGTTTCCCCATTATGTGTAACGTTGCATTAAGTCCTGAATGACCCAACCGTAGTCTAGTTATTATTCTTTCCTGTAACCTATTTCTTCCAACACTCTTCTACTTTCTCCAAGCTTCCTTTGAATTATATACAGTAGAGCCATCTTCCTTTTACATCCTCTTCCCACTGCTTCTGCCATTTTTGTCAACATTTTCTTTTAATAGCCTAATGCTTTTAGTCTCTGACTTACTAAATGAAACTCTTATATTAGTTTATTTTTCCTTTGCAGATTCTTTGGCCTTCTTGTCTGCCATTTCATTTCCGTTCACTCCTATATGTGCAGGTACCCACAGAAACACAAGTACCGTATTTCTGGACTAGAAGTCACACCTTTTTGCCTAATTTGCATGCCCTGCGACTTATAGAGAGGTGAGACTTGTTTCTGGATTTTTTCCCATATTTTTAGATCAAATTTTGGCTCAGATATGACCGTTTTTCCATTTTGGCAAAAATTGTGCAGTACCACTTTCGGCCGCTAGGCGTGCAGTACCACCTTTGTCCGCTAGGGTACACCAACCGTTCCCACCTCATGTGTCCAACGAGAGCCTCCTCTGGACGGATTCAGTCTGTCGCAGCCCGGCCTCCTGCTCTGGAGGTATGAACTAGCTACTTCGCTGTTAGCTCAGTGTTTGTTAGCAAAATAGGTCAAGAACCACAGGACAGATTTTGATCAAACTTACAGAACGTAATCACTAGTTGGATATTTACAACTGATTAGCTTTATGAGGATATTACCATTGCAACAAAAGTCAGATTGGTCAACGCAATTGTCTTCCCTATAATGATGTATGGTTGCGAAAGTTGGACATTTAGAAAAGAAGAGAAAAGAAAAGTCGAAGCTTTCAAACTTTGGTGTTGGAGGAGAATGCTAAGGTGCACAGTCTTGTGACTTCCCGTATTGACTATTGCAACTCCCTTCTCTACGGCCTCCCCAACAAATCTCTCCACAAGTTACAGATGGTCCAGAACTCAGCTGCCCGTGTCATCACTCAAACCTCCTACTATAACCACATCACTCCTGTCCTGCAGCAGCTCCACTGGCTCCCGGTTAAATCACGCATCATCTTCAAAATTCTACTCCTCACGTTCAAAGCTATCCACAACCTTGCCCCTCCTTATCTATCTGACCTCCTACAAATCTCCATCCCATCACGCTCTCTCAGATCCTCCTCTTCACTACATCTCCATGAACCCTCTGCCCGCCTCTCCACCATGGGGAGCAGGGCCTTCACCTGCTCTGCCCCTCACCTCTGGAACGCCCTACCGCCAGACCTTCGAAACACCACCTCCCTTTCTCTGTTCAAGACTGCCCTGAAAACCCATCTCTTTAGACTAGCTTATCACTAACTTTACTAAATGTATTTTTATCCATTTTATATCCTTTATGTATTTTATATTTCAATTTGTCGCTGATAATGTTTGCTCTGTATTACACTGTGTTGGTTTGTTAAGTGTCCTTGGGTGTCCTGAAAGGCGCTTTTAAATAAAATGATTATTATTATTATTATTATTAAAAAATTCCTTGGACTGCCATGATGACAAACAAGGCAGTTTTGGACCGCGTCAAACCGATAATGTCATTAATGGGCAAAATTACCAAACAGCAGCTCTCATATTTTGGCCACGTGATGCGCGCTGATTCTTTAGAAACGTCAATGATGCTTGGAAAAGTCAGTGGAAAAAGAAGACAAGGCTGCCAAAGAACAAGATGGCTCGACACAATTATGACAACAATGAATTTGCCAATTGTGGAATTGAAAGAATTGGTGAAAGACAGGAAGGCGTGGCCGCGTGGAGTACGAAGATTCATAAAATGACAGAAAGTCGGATGCGACTGATCGGATAATCATCATCATCAGCTTTAATGTGTTTGTCTGTCATCTGCGTATGTTTCCCATACACAGACGAAATTCGTCTCTGCATTTAACCCAACCACACCAGGTGGTGCAGTGAGCAGCCAGAGGGCGCTCGGGGAGCTGGAGAATTAGGTGTACACTCATAGACACCCCAAGGTGTGTAGTGGCCGGGACGCGAACCCGCGTCCTTCGGGTCCCAAGTCAAACGCCCTAACCACTATATCATCTTGGCTCCTATGAGATGTTTGAGATAAAATTCGATGTTTTATCCACCTTATTCCTAGCCCCCATGATTCCTTGCGCGAATTATGGGAACGACTTCCGCCAGAAGTCGGAACCGACACTTTTTTACACGCTAGCAACGCGCTAACCGGTTTTCGTCAGAGGTTTTAGGTCATAAGATATGTGGGAACACGAACGATCACAACTCAAATGTGGAGATATTGTTTTACCGCTACCTACAGCTATTGAGGGGTGGGAGGACGACTTGAAGAAGTGGTCGAAAATAACGTACACTAGCATATTTAGCTACTAGCATACTTAGCTACTTTGTTGACTCTGTTGCTTCATGGAGAAGCGATGAGCAATCTGAAAAGCTCTGAAGCTTATTAGTATCTTCACAGTAACAAGGTTGGTCCTGTTATGTTAGGAGAGGTGGGACACAATCTTATTTACCTTAAAGGTATTGTAACATGATGTTGGAAATTTGCATATTTGTCACAACATATATATCTTATATCATTCAGCTCTGTTCGTTTTTGCAAAATAAATTATAAATATATTAAAGTTTCATTCCAAGTTATGGTAGTTTTGTCTCTGGGACACGCCCCTAAAAATCAGCACACTTCCGCAAAACGTCATCGTGACGTACCCATGGGTAGCCGCTGCTCAACGCGCATGTAAATAATAATGGCGGAGCATGTCGAACAAACACAACCTATTGTTAGTACATGAATGTATTAAAGCAATCGAAGGGTTATTATTCATCCTATACAGTTATTGGACACTCGATCAATTGAAAAGTGATTTAGACACGGTTTATTTCATACACAGTAGCTAAGTGAGGATAGCTTCGTGATGTGGCTTCTTTGTTCTTGGGCTAAGCTAACAGAGTCCCGATCGCGTTTGAGATCTATCATTTTAAGACAGTAAATCATCCAAAACTCTCATTAATAAACCCTCCCTGAATAAAAAAACTTACTGATGTTACTTGATCGCGGAGACATAATTTAAAAATACATAAATAGCTATGTGTGTTTGCTCCTGTTTCTCGGCTAGTGTGTTAGCAGCGAACAAACGCAACCTATTGTTAGTACAGTACATGAATGTACTGTATTAAAGCAATCGAAGGGTTATTATTCATCCTATACAGTTATTGGACACTCGATCAATTGAAAAGTGATTTAGACGGTTCATTTCATACACAGTAGCTAAGTGAGGATAGCTTTGTGATGTAGCTTCTTTGTTCTTGGGCTATGCTAACAGAGTCCCGATCGTGTTTGAGATCTAGCATTTTAAGACAGTAAATCATCCAAAACTCTCATTAATAAACCCTCCCTGAATTAAAAAAAACTTACTGATGTTACTTGATCGCGCAGACATAATTTAAAAATACATAAATAGCTACGTGTGTTTGCTTCTGTATCTCGGCTAGTGTGTTAGCAGCGAACAAACACAACCTATTGTTAGTACATGAATGTATTAAAGCTCCACTGATATCATCTTTTAACTTTCCATAAAATGGCACAACATATATATATATTAAGATTGACCTCTGATCGTTTTTGCTAAAACAATGTGAAATGAATGAAAATTCCTCTCAAAAACAGTTTAAAATTAGCGCCATTTTTTTAACACGATAAATAGGGATTTCGCCGTCGCAGGATGATGACGTCATAACAAGAGACGTCTCTGCTGCGCACCTTGAAAACAATGGAGGAGCTACAAACTCGATCCGTCCAATTTAGCCATTTAAAAGTTAATATTTTAGCGGATTGTCTGCAGAGAAGCCAAAGTTATTTCCAGTAAACAGCAGGTTATAATTTTTTTTCAGCTCCTGCTGGTTTTTGGAGACTTTTCACTTCAGGACGTGAGCAGCTCTGTGAGGACTTACAGCATAGTTTCCACAGCACTGAAATGGTAATATATTAGTTAATGTTTCTAATAATTATTCAACATTAATTTATAGTTTAAAAAATTAGTCCCTTTTAAAATATCTGTTAAATATATTATTCTTTTATTTTATTTTGTTTGTGTTTTCAGGTTTCCAGGTCTCCAGTCCATCACCTGAGGCTCTTCCTGAACCACTAGTACAACCCAGACTTTCACATCACAGCAGGTAAGATTGCATCAACGAAAAGAATAGTACTCAACAATATTCTTTGATGTAAATCTGTTGATTTTCTGTGGTTCTGATGAGGGAAGTGACAAAGTGGATGCAGCATTCAGCCCATAATGGACCCAGATGTCCCCTGCGTCCAGACCTACAACACCTGGACATCCATGAGCGTGGAGGAGCGAGGAGGTGGTGGAGTCTGAAGAAGTACAAGCAGCAGGATGAGGAGAAACTAGACCGATGTCCCCTGCGTCCAGACCTACAACACCTGGACAGGAGGGTGGACGAGGAGGTGTTGGAGTCATTTTTACAGAGCTGATGAAGTCAAACACCACTTGCTGATATTTTTTAAACTCAATTTTTTTTGATAATCTGTTCATATTAATGTTTCCCCAGAGGTTTTCATTTATTTGATAATATGGGATGGTTTTATTTTAATAAAATGTTTTTTTCAACATTCACCAATTTTGTTTTTACTAAAGTATGAGCTGTGAGTTGTAGATGCACGAATGAAATTAAAACAGATACACAAATATTCTCACAAAGAATAACTCAACACTAACAGATAATATAGTGTACTACTGTAACTTTATTTACACATAACTACAGAAACACTTGGTTCATTGTTATCCTTTTTTTTCAAACAATATGTTCATTTGAACAGTCAGAAAAAATATTAAATTCATTGATTCATTTTCATCTCAATGCTCTGGCCAGTTGTAGTATTTCTGCATATTTTAATGTCTTGATGCACAAACGTAGCTTTCTGCAGCAGTCCTGATGTTCTACAGATCCTGAAGATGTCTCCATCTGTTGTTGAACAATATCAAGGTTTGTTCTCCACCTCGGTCCACTCTTCAGGTGAAGACATTTCTGTGAATCCTCGCTCCTCCACGCTCATGGATGTCCAGGTGTTGTAGGTCTGGACGCAGGGGACATCTGGGTCCATTATGGGCTGAATGCTGCATCCACTTTGTCACTTCCCTCATCAGAACCACAGAAAATCAACAGATTTACATCAAAGAATATTGTTGAGTACTATTCTTTTCGTTGATGCAATCTTACCTGCTGTGATGTGAAAGTCTGGGTTGTACTAGTGGTTCAGGAAGAGCCTCAGGTGATGGACTGGAGACCTGGAAACCTGAAAACACAAACAAAATAAAATAAAAGAATAATATATTTAACAGATATTTTAAAAGGGACTAATTTTTTAAACTATAAATTAATGTTGAATAATTATTAGAAACATTAACTAATATATTACCATTTCAGTGCTGTGGAAACTATGCTGTAAGTCCTCACAGAGCTGCTCACGTCCTGAAGTGAAAAGTCTCCAAAAACCAGCAGGAGCTGAAAAAAAATTATAACCTGCTGTTTACTGGAAATAACTTTGGCTTCTCTGCAGACAATCCGCTAAAATATTAACTTTTAAATGGCTAAATTGGACGGATCGAGTTTGTAGCTCCTCCATTGTTTTCAAGGTGCGCAGCAGAGACGTCTCTTGTTATGACGTCATCATCCTGCGACGGCGAAATCCCTATTTATCGTGTTAAAAAAATGGCGCTAATTTTAAACTGTTTTTGAGAGGAATTTTCATTCATTTCACATTGTTTTAGCAAAAACGATCAGAGGTCAATCTTAATATATATATATATGTTGTGCCATTTTATGGAAAGTTAAAAGATGATGTCAGTGGAGCTTTAAAGCAATCGAAGGGTTATTATTCATCCTATACAGTTATTGGACACTCGATCAATTGAAAAGTGATTTAGACACGGTTTATTTCATACACAGTAGCTAAGTGAGGATAGCTTCTTGATGTAGCTTCTTTGTTCTTGGGCTATGCTAACAGAGTCCCGATCGCGTTTGAGATCTATCATTTTAAGACGGTAAATCATCCAAAACTCTCATTAATAAACCCTCCCTGAATTAAAAAAATTACAGATGTTACATGATCGGCAGTAAGATGGTTGCTGCAGACATACGACTCTTAGTAGGAACCCATCGGTCCCTCGTTCTCTGTACTTCCATTCTAGGCAAAGTTTCTCATCTTTTGGGAATTTGTGAATGCTCACTTGTTCACTGCTGATATTAGAACACCCAAATGCGCTACAACGTGACTGCATTTTTCAAGTTACACAAAAAAAGAGGCCATCTTTCAGAAAAAGAATCAGTATGGCAAGCAGTTAAAACACAAAACAAACGGGCATGGCTCTGCCTTATGGCCAGTGCCCACGGGTACGTCACAATGACGTTTTGCGGAAGTGCGCTGATTTTTAGGGGTGTGTCCCAGAGAAAAAACCTACCATAACTTGGAATGAAATTTTAATATATTCATAATTTATTTTGCAAAAACGAACAGAGCTGAATGATATAAGATATATATGTTGTGACAAATATGCAAATTTCCAACATCATGTCACAATACCTTTAAGGCAAACATAGAGCCCAGTCAAAGCCTTAAAAATCCACATCACCAAGCCTGTGTATTGGTTTCAGCAGCAACACCAACTGAAGCACCTGGAGCTTGACATTTCTTTTGACAAAGACTTTACTGATTCACAAATGAAGTCCCTTGAGAACTTTTACTTTTCACACATGCTTCAAACATTAGTAGATGAATTTGTTGCAAATAAAATTCATCTCTGCCCAAAATACTGTACCTGGATCTCTGGAGGATACGGTGTCTTTTTTCAGGTGGTTTCTCATAGCCCAGCCACAAAGAAGGATGCAGGTTTTTGTTTTCGGAGCATGTTCAACACACACTTGTTGCAGCCACAAATTCAGCTTCGTCTGATTATTCGTACAGCCATGAACAGCGCAACAGGTACCCGAGGTCCGCAAGGACATCTTGGTGACAATATTAGCTCAAAATAACAGAAAAAAGAACTTCAACAATGCATACAGAGCAAGTAAACAACGAAGGAGCCAGTGCATAAATTCTACTTCCGGTGTGAAACGGAAGTAAGTCCCATAGGTCTCATCAGCAACAACGATGAGACGGACTACAGGAACGAGGTGAGCCGCCTGGCCTTGTGGTGCGGACACAACAATCTCACTCTCAACGTGGAGAAGACAAAGGAGATTGTTGTGGACTTCAGGAAGAGGGATGCCCAACATGCCCCTCTGACCATCAACAGCACCGCAGTGGAGAGAGTGGACAGCACCAAGTTCCTGGGAGTGCACGTCTCAAAGGACCTGTCCTGGAGCAGGAACACTGCATCACTGGCCAAGAAGGCTCACCAGCGTCTCTACTTTCTCCGCAAGCTGAAAAGGGCTGGAGCTTCAACCCCCATCATGTGCACCTTCTACAGAGGTGCCATAGAAAGTGTCCTGACCAGCTGCATCACTGTGTGGTTTGGTGCATGTACTGCATCCTGCCGCAAGAGCCTCCAGCGCATCGTGAAAGCAGCTGAGAAGATCGTCGGCACCTCCTTCCCCTCACTGCAGGACTTACACAGCAACCGCCTCACTCGGAAAGCCCTCTGCATGGCAGGTGATCCCACACACCCACTACACAGCTGCTTCAGACTGCTGCCATCAGGGAGGAGACTGAGGAGTCTCCAGGCTCGAACCAGCAGACTCATGCCTGGTACCCACTGCCCCGATTTCGGGCGGCTGAAGCGGCCGGTTTACATTCAAAGTCTATGAGGAGACGCGTGGAGTCACGGCGACCAGGGAAGCGGCGCGATTCGAGTGATCGAAGCGGCGCGGCGGCAGCCTGAAGTTCCCTTCGCGGGCACGCGCGCGTCCAAAGCAACCTAGCCGTCGAGCCGCCGACGTCCCAAATGTTGATCTCTGGAGGCTCGACGCATCCGGCAAACAGTCGGGAGAGCCTCTGCTATCTGATTACACAACCACAACAGGACTTTTTTTGGACTTTTTAAACTTACCGGATCGACCCTCCATGAATTGGAACCAAACTCCGGTAAGAAACGTGGCATTTTTACAGTTGCTGCTGACAGGCTGCTGTTCTCTCCAGTGTAGATCACCCCAAACATAAAAAAAAAAAAACGTTTTAATCTCATCAAAGACCGTCCGAGGTGCAGTTAACACAACAACTGAACCTGGAAGACGAGCTAGACCCCTCCTCTCTGCTACCCCCTAGTGCAGTGGTTCTTAACCTGGGTTCGACCGAACCCCAGGGGTTCGATGAGCCGGTCTCAGGGGTTCGGCGGAGCCTCTGCCCCGGATGTAAAGACACACTTGTGTAAACACCAGTCTGACCGGTGTTGCCAGATAGAGTCCCACCCGCCCAAAGCACTCTCCACCCGCAAAAGTCAGAAGGAAAATCGCAGTGAACCGCCCAATCTGGCAACACTGGTGACGGCTACAGATTCAGTGCTGATGCGGAAATTTAGCGAGCGCATGGCTGTTGTGTTGTAGTTGTACGTTATGTGTTTTTTTCACAATATTTTACAAACTACGGTAAATATTTCGAGCAAAAAAAAGAAAGTGGTTGGACGAATATGTACAACATGGATTCACTTGTGTCACGGAACGGGGTGGAAGTCGGCGTCCGATCTGCATGATATGCAAGGCAAAGTTGAGCAACTCTAGTCTTGCACCGGCAAAACTAAAGGAACACTTCATGAAGCTGCATAGAGACGGGGAACACAAGAACACAACGCTTGCTGAATTCAAGGTGAAACGAGCCAGATATAATGAACCCCTCCTTTGTAATATATAGCTTATTTCTGCGTTTCAGCTTTTTCTGCTACTATTTAGCTGTTTCTATGCTTTTTAAGCTAATTCCACATTTAATGCTCTTATTTAAAAAAATGTCAGCCTAATTCAGCAAAAATGGGCTCTCTCAACTTAATTCTGGTGATGCTTCTTTCTGCTATTTTAGCTACTTTTCAGCTGAATCTTTTTTTCTAATTTTAGATTTTCTTCAGATAATTTCCACATTTTTGTGCTAATTTCTGCTTCTTTCAGCCTAATTGGGCAAATAATTTCTTTTTGCTTTCTTCTGCTAATTTAAGCTTATTCTACCTTTCAAGCAACATTTTTTTAGTAATTTTTTTCTGGTGTAATTAAAAATTTTGTGGTAATTTCTGACACTTTCAGCCTAATTTACCCAAAAAATGTTAATCTTCAAAAAAATTGTATTTTATTTTTAATTAGAAAAATAGTACAAAAATGTTTTTGGGGGATGAAACTCTTATGGGGCCAGAATAAAGTAATACCATAATTTGTTGTGAGTTCATGCACTGTGTTGGTTTTGTTCTTTGAGCAAGGTGATGATGTAGAATTTGGAAGAAAAAAAAATCATATTTTATATATTACAAAAGAGGGGTTCAGTGAGTGGGCATATGAAACTGGAGGGTTCGGTAGCTCAAAAAAGGTTAAGAACCACTGCCCTAGTGTACGTCATCAGACGGTCTTCAGTGGTTTGGTGGGACCCTGACAAGCGGCCAAAAGGGGACGGCAGGTGCGTTTCGAGTTGTGCAGTGGGGACCAGGCATGAGAGACAGCTCTGTTCATCAGGCAGTCAGGATGCTAAACACTCTGCCTGCTCTGCCTCCCCTCCCATTTGAACTGCCTTAACACAAAAAACTTTCTCACACATTACCACACAACACAAAGATTTTAACACTGGACTCTGTGTCATCAAACGGGTTATTCACTAAACTCTCGGTCATGTGCTCATTCAGTTTGCACTACTTCTCATATTTTGCACTAATGTTTGTGTAGCAGTAGAGAAAGATGCCTGATTAGGCTGATGGGTTCCTGGTGCGAACGTCTAGTTGATAAAGTGGGCGTGGTATATAGGCAGCTGCCGCATTCAGTCAGACAGGTCGTCTTCCTGCTCCTGCCGCATGGCTGTGGGTGTTGGCCGTGCAAGGCAACCCATCGCTGAGCGTGGTGCGGGCCGGTGTTGATTCCTTCACGGGGTAAAACGCCACGGTGCTGCGCTTCTCCGCTCCCTCATGCTGCGGGTGTGTGTGTGTGTACGTGGTTGTGGAGCTGGCAGGTCCCCCACCCACATCGGGACCACTGCTGCTCTGTTTCCGGAGACTGCTGCTTTATGAACATGGACTGTGGTGTCGTCTGTGTTCCCCTTGCAGTGGCACGTAGAGTGTGACGTCAGTGCGGCCACTTGCCCTTTCTACGGCATGTCGAGAGTGCCAGAACCAGTGAAGGGTGAACTGTATAGTTGTGCAAAGCTGTATTTATTGAAGTAACCTGTATGTATTTATTGAAGTAATTTAGTGTCGTTTAAAGGGTTTTTGGGTCTGTTATTTAGTTGGGATAAAATGAATGAAATAACAAAAAGAATGTTGAACATAATATAAATAAAGAATGTTTTAAGGTAACTGTAAATAAATTATCATTGTTATTTTTGAACAGTTGTCCCGGATGTTTTAATCAGTGCAAAGCGAACCTGCGTGGCCTTGAAGTAATAAGGTACTCTCTGGGTGAAATTCCCAGGGTGGCGTTGTTAAACTTAATTTATTCATGCTCTCAGGGCATGAGTAATGCCACATTTTTGGCGTTGTTGGTAGGGCGTTTGCATTTGCTTTTTATGAACATCCGGGACTAGTGAGTTTGATTTTCAATACTATATTGATGTTTTGTGTTTTGTTTTTTTCTTTGGTTTATGTTTTTTTGTTTTGTGTGCAGATTGGCCGGTCCGGAGGCAGAGCAGTGGTGGTTCCAGCAAATCTTTAAAGTGGTGGGTGGATGAACTTGTAATTATGGCAGAAGAAATTAAAGAACTTAAAGAGTTGGTAGCAAGCTTACAAATTGAAAATGAGCAGTTGCGACAAAGGCAGGCCAGCTTAAGTGCCCAGCCGTCAACTTCAGGAGTACCCAATGCCCCTCCTACAGAAAGACTGATTTTTGTACCTAGTGATAGGGAATGTCCCATCTTTAGAGGAAGGACCGGCATGGGACTGAGTGAGTGGATGGAGGAAGCAGAGATGCGTATGAGAGCACAACATTTATCGGTGGCTGATCAAGCTTTGTTTTTGATGGATCATTTGGAGGGAGAAGCTCGAATTGAATTTAAATATCGTTCTAGTGCAGAGAGAGAGGACCCTGCTAGAATATTTGAAATCTTACAGGAATTATATGGCTGTGCAGAGTCCTATATTGCATTACACGAAACCTTCTTTTCCAGAAGACAGCAAGAGGGAGAGAGTCTTCAGGAGTTCTCCCTCGCGTTAATGGGTCTTATGGAGAAGGCAAAGCAGCGCGTGCCTGCTGGCATGTTGAGTCCCGAGACTTTGTTAAGGGATCAGTTTGTTGAACGGGTGTTGGATGGATCTCTGCGTCGTGAACTGAAGCAGTTTATGCGCAGCAGGCCAGACAGCACTCTGCTTGAAGTTAGGGCTGCAGCAATTCGGTGGGAGCGCGAAGGGGTACCCTCTGGGGTGAGAAGTCATAGCCAATCTACCCCGGTAGTTCATGGTTTTCAGTGTGGGATTCATGGTAGCCCGCAGCCGCAGGTAGCTCCCCTAATATCCGTAACAGAAATGAGCCAGCTCAGAGAAATGCTAAAATGTCAGCAAGAACGGCTCCAGCAGCTTAGTGAGAGCATTTCCCAGTTGAAAAATGTCTGTGGTCCTAATCGTTCTTGTTTTTCTGGTTCAGTGATCTGCAGGCGGTGTAATCAGCCCGGTCATTTCGCACGGGAATGTGAGGGGGGGCGGGCCTCTTATAGAGCACCATTTCAGATGAATCCAGCTCCTCAGGCCCGCCCTGCTTACCGGTCAGGTCAGAGTAATGTAAATACTGATGCACTCTCTCGCCAGCACTTACCCCATCCACCAGATATGAGAACCATGCTTTTGGATACAGTTGAAGCACACCCAACGGTTGTTGCGATTTTGCCACAACACACTGTAGCCGAACTATGTGCCTTGCAACAGGACGATCCCCTCTTACAGGAGGTGTTGGGGTTTTGGAGGAAGGGCCAATACCCCAGTCGAGAAGAACGGGCCCAGCTGTCTTCCGCCACATTGGTTCTACTTCGTCAGTGGGACCGGTTTGTAGAGAGAGAGGGAGTGCTGTATCGGAAGATATTTAGACCAAATGGTGGTGAGGTAGTGTTTCAGTTGGTGCTACCTAGGGTACTTATTAAGAATGTGCTGACCCAAGTTCATGAGGAACATGGTCCTCAGGGGGTGGAGCGAACTTTGGCGCTCCTACGATCCCAGTGTTACTGGCCTTATATGGCTTCTGAAGTGGTCCAATGGTGCCAGGCTTGTGAAAGGTGCCAGGTAGCTAAGGATGTTCACCTCCTGTTGGGAGGTCCTTCCGCATCTTTGTCAACCAAAACAGCTGGTTTTGGAGCTGATAGGATCAGTTTTAATAGATTATCGTCGGGTCGCCGATACAAAAGGTGGGGGTAGAATGTAGCAGTAGAGAAAGATGCCTGATTAGGCTGATGGGTTCCTGGTGCGAACGTCTAGTTGATAAAGTGGGCGTGGTATATAGGCAGCTGCCGCATTCAGTCAGACAGGTCGTCTTCCTGCTCCTGCCGCATGGCTGTGGGTGTTGGCCGTGCAAGGCAACCCATCGCTGAGCGTGGTGCGGGCCGGTGTTGATTCCTTCACGGGGTAAAACGCCACGGTGCTGCGCTTCTCCGCTCCCTCATGCTGCGGGTGTGTGTGTGTGTACGTGGTTGTGGAGCTGGCAGGTCCCCCACCCACATCGGGACCACTGCTGCTCTGTTTCCGGAGACTGCTGCTTTATGAACATGGACTGTGGTGTCGTCTGTGTTCCCCTTGCAGTGGCACGTAGAGTGTGACGTCAGTGCGGCCACTTGCCCTTTCTACGGCATGTCGAGAGTGCCAGAACCAGTGAAGGGTGAACTGTATAGTTGTGCAAAGCTGTATTTATTGAAGTAACCTGTATGTATTTATTGAAGTAATTTAGTGTCGTTTAAAGGGTTTTTGGGTCTGTTATTTAGTTGGGATAAAATGAATGAAATAACAAAAAGAATGTTGAACATAATATAAATAAAGAATGTTTTAAGGTAACTGTAAATAAATTATCATTGTTATTTTTGAACAGTTGTCCCGGATGTTTTAATCAGTGCAAAGCGAACCTGCGTGGCCTTGAAGTAATAAGGTACTCTCTGGGTGAAATTCCCAGGGTGGCGTTGTTAAACTTAATTTATTCATGCTCTCAGGGCATGAGTAATGCCACATTTGTATTACATTACTGCCTATAGTCATACTACTGTTTACATTCACTGTTTACATTTATTACTACTGTTTACATTTATTACTACTGTTTACATTTATTACTACTGTTTACATTTACACTACTTTTATATCTACACTACTGCTGATACATATACAGTATTCTCTGACTAGCCTTATTTAAGGATGCCCAATGTGCCTTATGTGCCTTACTGCATATGCCACTTTGCCTCTATACCAACATCAACTACCTCATACATATACTGTGTACATTAACTCATATGCTGCTTTGCCACTCTTTGCAAATGTCAATGCTAGAACCTTCAGTTTATTTTATAGATATACTTTTTATACTACTATGCAAAAACTCAGGACAGTATTACACTTTTATTATTTCATTTTATGCTTATGTTCATTAAATGTTTAGTGTTTTAGTGTTGGTGTAAATTTTCATACTTTTATACTACTATGCAAAAACTCAGGACAGTGTTACACTTTTACTATTTTATGCTTATGTTTATTAAATGTTTCAGTGTTTTAGTGTTTAAATGGTTACTGTTGCACCGAGGGACTGAGAGAAACGCAATTTCAATCCTGTGTATGTCCTGTACATACAGTATTGCAGTTCTGACAATAAAGTTGACTTTGACTTTTTGACTTTGACATAATCGCTTCTACAGTGACCCCCTCAGGAATAAGGTGGATAGACGTAAATGTGTCGCAGTTAGCTTAGTTGATTTTTCCTTGTACATGTGAGCAAATAGCTCATAAACCACACAGCAGATTTTTTTTCAAACTTACAGAAAGTAATCACTAGATGTACATTTACAAACTTTTAGCTGTTGGAGTTATTTGAGATAAAATTCGATGTTTTATAGACGTAAATGTGTCGCGGTTAGCTTCGTTGTTTTCCCTTGTACTTTTTCAAAGCGAAAAAATTTAAATCCAGCAGATTTGACCATTACGTGAATTTATTAAGGAACGGTTAAGCTAAGACACGTTTGCTATAATTTTCAGCAGACAAACAATTGTTTTTACCGTGTTAATCTTGTGAAAAGTCCTTCTGTGCATGCTTCTGTGGTCGTCATTTTCAGCAGGGCAAATGACGCGCTAACGCGTCGCATAGCGGTGACTCATATAGATGCGACTTATATAAAGGTGCGACCTGTTTATGGATTTTTCCAATTTATTGACAATAATTGGACAAAGCGACTTATATAAAGGTGCGACCTATAGTCTAGAAAATACTGTATTAATCCCATCATCTGAATCCGATATAATATTTGCTGAATGTCTATTAAAATATCTGGACGACTTTCTGAGTGACTTCTTTGTAAACTGATTAATGATGAGCTTGAATAAGAGCAGATGACAGCTCTTAAATTGTTTCTTCTACCCATTCTATTGCTAACATCATTGCAACCATTTCTGCAGTATAAACAGAGATTCCTTCATTCAGTTTCTTCCCTGTGTTAATTTGAAATTCTGGAATTATAACTGCTACTCCTGTATCACCTGATGGACTTTGGGAAGCATCTGTATAATTTTTTACATAATCATAATATTTCTCTGTACTCTTGTACTATTGTTGAGTTACATATGAATGTTTTATCAAATTTCCTTCTGTGTAACAAAGTTAAGTCTACCTTGGCCTCAGGTATAATCCATGGTGGAATTATTGATAATGGCACAGTCTGACTGATATTTAAATTACTTATTTCTAATTCCTTTACTTCCTGTATTATTTTCAAGACATGGAATTTATTGTCTGCTCTGTCCATCTCCCAACACTGTTGTAAAGTTACCTGCGCAGGATGATTTTGACTGTGTCCCTTTAGCCCAGTAATTTAATGATAATTGTCTCCATCTTAAAGTTTGTGGCATTTCTCCCATCTCTACCTGTAGAGCTGAAGTTGAAGTTGTTTTCATTGCTCCTGAGATTAATCTCAAAGCCTGATATTGAATTGTATCCAGTTTTCTGAGAGCTGTGTCTGAAGCTGATCCATATACCGTATTTTTCGGACTATAGGTCGCACCCGAGTATAGGTCGCATTGTCCAATTATTGCCAAAGAATTGGAAAAATCCATATATAGGTCGCACCTGAATATAGGTCGCACCTACGTCAAAATGTGGACCGTGTTTAGCTCTGCTGCAAATGTCTCTTCCACAGGAGCGCACAGCAAGGCTTTTAAGAAGATTAACACTTAAAAACAATTAATTGTTTGATAAAAATTATAGCAAATATGTGTCTGAGCTGAACTTTTCTTTAATAAATGAATAATTTTAGCAGGATAAACACCTAAAATATATATTTGTTAGCTGACATTATTGTAAGAGTGTGTCTCAGTTTAATTTTTGTTAATAAATGATTACAAATCAGCTTATTTTATAAAAAGCCATATATAGGTCGCACCTGACTACAGGTCACAGGCCATGAAAAAATGATAAAAAGCCGCAACCTATAGCCAGGAAAATACGGTACTAAACAACCATAGTCTATTGTTGACCTTATGAGGCTTATGTAAATTAATTTTAATGCCTGTGGATCTGGGGCCTCATGTATCAACCATGCGTGCGCACAAAAACATTGCGCACGTCACTTTCCACGCAAAGTGGCGTATGTATCAAATCTGATATGAACGGGAATACCTGCGCTTCCACGTACAAATTCACGGCTGCTCCCCTGCTTGCGTACGCACGTTTCTGTGGTTATATTTCCTTTGGCGACACTTACAGGTGATCTGTGAAACTGAAGCCCCACAATCTGTGGTTGACTTTAAGAGCGGCTTGAAGACCTTTCTTTTCAACCGAGCATACTTTACTCCTCATGATTCTACTTTTGATCTTAGTTGATACTGTTGTTGATTTTAATTGTTTTATTATTTGTCTTATTGACATTCAAATATGTTGCACCTTGTAGCACTTTGAGATTTCCATTAATGAAAAGTGCGTTATAAATTGAATTCATAATTATTATTATTATTATTATTATTATTAACTGTTCATGATGTGAAAATGATTAATATTCCCTCCAAACACACGATTAACAAGTATTACATCCACATGACGCAGTGAAATAAAGCACGCGCAAAGTTGTGCCAAAAATAAATTTAACAGGAACGGATTCATTCAGCCTTACTGGAGGTTATAATAAATAGTGTAACACGCAGAGCATTTATTTAGAAACAGATATAATTTTCCGATCTAGGATATGGCTTATCAGCCGTTTTCAGAAATAATAATTTTTCAGTTTGGCACTGCTGCGCTCTGGGGAGCCGTGCATCACGCGTGCATACAGAAGCAGCGGTCAAACTGTTCCCGAGCTATGAGGGAGCTGCAGGTCGATCGGGACTGCAGTCCAGTCCACACAAAGCCGGATCATGTCCAATAGAATGGTCTCATCCATATGTTTCCAAAGGCTGAGTGGTCGCGCTTTGGAGCGCGCGCGCACCCTCACCGGTGTCGACACGGCAGCTGGAGGTGTTTCATTATCTGCGTTTATTGTAGATTCCCCCAAAATGACACGTGAAAGTACACCTTGTTATATAACTTGTAGGAGAGTAAAAGCTTCACAGACAGACTGCGCACAGGGCTGCGGAGGGAGCAGCGTCTGGAGACGCCAACATCACGTGATGTCATGAAATGTCTCCACCAAGACGCACAGACTCGTTTCTTCACATCATCTACATAAACAAAGATCTATGTTCTAGCAAACATCCAAGTAAGTTCCTCTGTGTTTACAGTAATTATGGTAATAAACTCGTGCGCAAAGTTAATATTTCCACACAGAATGAATGAATGAGCCGGTTCGCGCACCACAGCAGGGTGCGCGAACCGACACACAATCACTCGTTCTTTGCATGATGAACACATTTTATTACTATTCTTACTTAGGATGTTTGTCCTCACTCATATTATATTGAATTCATTATTTTCCTGAATCTAGAAATCATTTCTGATCGCGCAGGGATCAAACAAACATGTCCTTCACACATGCAGGAAGTAATTTGCATCTGTTTAACATATGTAAATGAAGGCGTGTCAGGGGAGGTGTCTCACGTGCGCTCAGTTCCACGTCAATTGTGTTGTACATAAGGAATGTGCGTGGATTCAGGTGTACGCACAGTTTGATAATTCTGGATTTTTTTGTGCGTGGACACTTTTCTGGATTTGTCCGTACGTGACTTTTCAGTAAGAAATCTACGCAAGTCTTTGTACATGAGGCCCCTGCTCCCCAAGTTTGAACGTCGACCCTTTGAAGTAGCTGCGCGAGGCAGCGGGACCCTGAGCTCAGGTGCGCCCAGCCAATGAGAGGGCAGGTGGGCGTGTCCAGTGGAGAAGAGGCGGTGTGCGGAACACAGCTCACCTTCAGATGGAGATGAAGTAGCAGCAGCGACAGTCGAGCCACTCCAGGACGAGCAGAGCCCGAACGGTTTCCTTCAGCAGGAGGGGGAAACAGGTGACACACACACCGAGCACCTCGCGAGCGTCCACCGGTGGAAATTACCGCAGCTCGACGCCTCCACCACCCGACCGGCGCACCTTCCCCCCGGCAGAGCAACTACTACATGCCTCTGTGATCGTGTGAAAGTCCGCGGAAGATCATGGACATGGAGAACGCTCACACCAAGTCCGCCACCGAAGTTCTGGACAACTTCTTTGTGAACGAGAACACGGGTCTGACCGTGGAGCAGGTCAAAGCCCAGCTGGAGCGATACGGAGCGAACGGTGAGTTCCTCATCGTGTCGGTGCATGGAGCCGTGCAGGCAGGCAGGAAACCCCGAGGCAGGTCGTGCTGCTCGTGTTGAAACCATTCAGCTGCAGGTCCTGAAACACCAGTAGGCTCTTATGATGGTTTCTATTAAAGAAGTTAATTATAACAGCACATTTGACTTGTCTTTTAATTTTCACTTCAGTTAGTTTCTATAGCTCAAAACAGAAGTCACATCAGGGCACTGAACAGAAACATTCATATATAAAAATAATAATTTCACATTATTTATGTGAGGAGCATGACTGCTTTGAGTTTAACTCCATCACAGAACTCATCTTGAGCAATGAAGGCGACAGTGGAAAGGAAAAACTCCCTCATGAGGAAGAAATCTTTAGCAGAACCAGGCTCAGGACAAGAGGTCATCTGCTTCAACCGGCTTGGTTTGAGAGGAACAGATACACAATGGCAGGTCAAGAATCACATGTTAAGATGGAACAAATTTCAAATGAAAACTATTTAATTTTAACAAATCATTTGAGGAAACGAGGTCAATTTATTCTCTAGTATAAAGTGCGTGTGAAAGGATTTTTTTATTATGCATCAAATTGCTCAAAATCTATATATCTTTTTATCATTTTAAACATGTTCGTTTTTGCAAACAAAATGATAAATCAATTTAATTTTGCTTTAGAAGTGATTTTAAACTTTGCGCCGTGTTTATTCACGGGAAATCCGATTACACGCGAATGCAACATCTGTGACGGCCGTGGCGTGGTGGTAATGGCAGTCGTCCCCCGATCGGAAGGTTGGCGGACCCGGTTCGAATCCCGGACATCCCATTGTGTCCTTGGGCAAGACACTTAACCCCGAGTTGCTCCCGGTAGGACTGGAAAGCACCTTGCATGGCAGTCTGCCGCTACCAGTGTATGAATGTGTGTATGAATGGGTGGATGGTTGGTGTTGTAAAATGCTTTGGGGCCCCTCATAGGGGGCTGGAAGGCGCTATATAAATAAACTCCATTTACGTAAAATCGGGCAGAGGGCTTTGGTCTCTTTAATAGCGGACAATTTAAAACCTGACAAATTTAGCACTTTGAGATTTTTGTTAATGAAAAGTGTGTTATAAATTAAATTCATTATTATTAATTTATGAATCTGTGAAGATTTGAGCTATTTGTCTTCATTTTGGGAAGAAGAAAATAGTTTGGGTGATGGAACAAGAAACAACAGGATCTAATTTAGGTCTGATGCTGTATCAGACTTACCTTCATGTGGAGCGAGGGGGCGGGGGGGCTCCGAGGGGTGCAGCTTTGTTGCATTCCTGACGAAGTTTTTCATCTTTTGGGAAAGTGAAAAGTCTCACTTGTTCACTGATGATATTAGAACACCCAAATGCGACACAACGTAACTGCATTTTTCAAGTAAAAAAAACAACAACCGCGATCTGCAGGCGAGCAGCTGACACGCGCAGACTGCCTCTGCCCGATTTCACGTCACAGATGGTGCATTCGCGTGTAATCGGATTTCCCGTGAATAAACACGGTGCGAAGTTTAAAATCACTTTTAAAGCAAAATTAAATTGATTTATCATTTTGTTTGCAAAAACGAACATAGTTGAATGATAAAATATATATATTTTGAGCAATTTTATGTATAGTAAAAAAATCATGTCAGTGACGCTTTAAGCTTAAAGCAACATAACAAGCCAACCCTAACTATAATATTCATCAAAAAGGAAAGTCTTAAAACTGGACAATGTGTCAGCCTCATGGACAGAAACTGGAAGTTGGTTCCACAAGAGAGGAGCCTGAGAACTGAAAGATCTTCCTCTCATTCAACTTTTGGAAACTCTAGGAACCACGAGTAAACCTGCAGTCTGAGAGTGAAGTGCTCTGTTAGGAACATAGGAACATATGGAACAATAAGATCTGTAATATAAGATGGAGCTAGGTCGTTGAGGGCTTTGTAGGTTCTGGATTTGACAGGGAGCCAGTGGAGAGAAGCTAAAACTGGAGAGATATGATCTCTCCCACTAACTCCAGTTAAGACTCTGGCAGCAGCATTTTGGATCAACTGAAGACGTTTTAAAGATTATATACTGTACAATACAGTAGTCATAATTAAATACAAATTATATAATGGCTGTTAAGGCAGTTTGTTTTGTCAATGTGCAGATTTTTTTGCTTCAAACAACAATAGTTGGGGGTCACAAGTCTTATAGGGTTATTTTCTGAGTCTGTAGGTGAAAGGTTTGGGAACATTCATCTAAAATATCGATCTGCTACTTCCTTAACCCCCCCCCCCCAACGTATGTAGTCTCCCTGGATGCCTCATGTAAGGTCTCAAGCTGCAGCCTAAAGATCCAATACCTCACCAGGACAGAGCCCCCTTCCTGAAGTACTGACAGTCAGTGCAGGTGTGTTTAGTGTGAGAACAGACACATCCACAGCGTGTCAGGCAGGGCAGAGAGAGCAGAGGCTGCCTCCGGCTACTGGGGTGGAAGCTGGTGCAGACGATGAAACTGAAAACCTCGAACAACCTGTTTTCACTTTCAACAGTCTCTCTGCATGCCCTCTACTTCGCAGTTCAGGTTACACGACAAATGCACAGCTTAGTCTTCCTGGGAGGAATGCATATCACCCGCCGCCTTTCATGCTAGGGTTTTCTGTCTACTGTCTGCTACTTATCGTTTTAGCTCTATCTGTAAAATTTACTCGGAGGTTCATCATTTTTTGTGTTGGTTGAAGTCAGTTGGTGGTCATCTGGAATCGTGTCAGTGTTCAGCTAATAGTTATTTTCCGAAAGTTTCGTTAAAATCCATCTAGATCAGGGGTCTGCAACCTTTACGATCAAAAGAGCCATTTTTGTGCCTTTGTGCACTAAATTACCGTAAATGTGGGCAGAGCCGCTACAACTGGTTATCAATTTATTCCATTTTTGACGAAGGTCTTACATCTTTCGGGAAAGTGAAAAGGCTCACTTGTTCACTGATGATATTAGAACACCCAAATGCAACACAACCGGCATTTTTCAAGTTATACAAAAAAAAAAAGGGGATCTGGATGAGAATGAATATGCGTTAATGGCAGACGCAGACTGACGGTCCTGGGGCCTCATGTATCAACGGTGCGTACGCACAAAAACCGTGCGTACGCCATTATCCACGCAAAACTCCGTATGTATCAAAACAGAACTGAACGTGGAAATGTGTGCATCCCCACGCCAGCTCCAGGGCTGGCGTACGCACGTTTCTGTGGTTTTGGTTCCATTGGCGACACCTAGAGGTGATTCTGAGAAACTGTTCATGATGTGAAATTCATCATTGTTCACACCAAACACACATGATTAACAATTATTACATCCACATGGACGCAATTAGAATATAACCTGCAAAAAATATAAAAAACAGAAAGACTGAATAGTTTTGCACAGCTTAAATTCTTGTTTTTTGTTCATTTTTAGCTGTTTTAGCAGTTGAAGAACGTGATGCATGATGGGACAAGACGACGTTCCTCTGTTGCAGGGTATATTTAAATGAAAACAACGTTTTCTTTTTTTTATTCATTCCAGATTTAAAGAACACAAGAAAACTATTTTTTTAAAAACACAAGAAATCCTCTGCTTCCTTTCATTTCATGTATTGTTTCATTTCTTGTTGTTTTTTCTAAATAGTTTTCTTGTGTTCTTTAAATCTGGAATGAATATAGAAAAAAAAAACGTATCATGTGGGAATTGAACTCATGAAGTTCGGGACGAAAGGCGAACGCGCTACCCAGTGACCTATCTAGGCATGTTGTCATTGTGTGGTCAACTTCTCATTTAAAAGTGCTTGCCTACGCGTGCCAAACAAAACCTTTTTCCGTGCCTCTCTACCTCACTCAGAAGTGTCTCCAGTTCACAGTCCGTGAAGTTCCTCTTTTTTCCACGTTTCGACATGATTTGCAATAGAGCAATGACGACATTCCTCTCGTGCAGGGCATATTTAAATGAATTTGCATATTTATATGGAGGCGTGTCAAAGGCGGAGTCGGCCACTCTCTCATGTGCGCTCAATTCCACGTTGATTGTGATGTACAAAAGCAATGTGCGTGGATTCCGGCGTACGCACAGTTTGATACATCTGGATTTTTTTGTGCGTACGCCGTTTTCTGGATTTGACCGTACGTCACTTTTCAGTAAGAAGTCCATGCAAGTCTTTGTACATGAGGCCCCTGCTCTAGAGAAGACAGAGAGATTGGTTCAAAAGCTTTTGGCCCTGATCATGATGATAATAATAATAATAATAATAAACTTTATTTGTATAGCACCTTCCTACAATGCCTTGCATTGACCAAGGTGCTTAACAGGATATAAAATATAAAAACAGGTACAATAAATCAGTGAAAATAAAAATAAAAACAGCAGCAATAAAAGGAGGCATGATGATGATGACTGAGAGATTCGACCACCTCATAACCTTTCAAGCGGTATTGTTTTTTATTATTATAATCTAATTAACTTTTTAAAATTTAAGATTATAATCTTATTCTGCTGAGGTTCTCCTTAGGTGTCTGTACTCACCAAATCCAGAGTATGCCCCCTGCTGTGCGTAGGGGCGTCAACATGTTGAGTGAGATTAAGAGAGTCCAAAAGAGACTTAAAATCTGTTGCCAGAGGTGAAGAAGAATTGTCCACGTGGATATTTATTTAAGTCGCCAAGATAAAGGATGGATAAGATCAGGAATGAGATCATCAGAGGTACAGCGCATGTTGAACAACTGGGAGATAAAGTTAGGGAGGCCAGACTGAGGTTTGGACATGTCCAGAGGAGGGACAGTGGGTATATTGGTAGAAGGATATTAGAAATGCAGCTGCCAGGAAAAAGACACAGAGGAAGGCCAAAGAGAAGATATATGGATGCAGTTAGAGAGGATGTGAAGGTAGTTGGAGTGAGGACAGAGGATACAGAGGACAGAGTGAGGTGGAGGAGGATCAAAAAAGGCGTTCAATACAGGATCAACTGGACTTTATTTGTTGCAGAAAACGTTTCGACTTCTGTCCAGAAGTCTTTTTCAATTCTGGAAGGAGGATGACTCGCTGTGGCAACCCCTGAAAAGGGAAAAGCCATAAAACAGTGAGAAAAGCTGCCGGGTGCGGCATGCCTCATGGAGGTGGGGCTAGTGAGCCCAGGGTTTCTCTGCTGCAGGAGGAAGTGACAGCACTACAATTTAATGTAAGGAAAGTTAAGTGCAGTGATTCAGTTATTTTTTTCTCCTGATTGGCTATAATTTTGCAGTGGAGGATTACATTTCTGATCAAGGAAGGCTTTCTCTGGCAATGATCTCCATCGAGGCAGAGAGACTTTTAAAACTGAAAGCCGACAAGGAAGACTTCTAGAAAAACGTCATTGACGTCTTTGTTCAGAAGGAGTGGCGCATGGACTTCATTAATTTTATTTTATTTTAATTTATTCATTTTACATTAAAACCAGAAGAAAAAGAAAAAAAAACATATCACATATTATATGAAAGAATACGAAGAAATCTTATTTTATCTGCCCCTTTTTTCAAAAACAAAACAAGTTCAAACAATCAATTAAAACAATAATTATCTATAAGTAACAGAGCAAAAAGAGTAACTTTTCACAATCTACAAATATCTAGAAGATTAAACACTTAACTAAAAGTTTTAGTATTTTGTTAACAATTTAGTTTTGATCATTTTTTTAAANTATTCATTTTACATTAAAATCAGAAGAAAAAGAAAAAAAAACATATCACATATTATATGAAAGAATACGAAGAAATCTTATTTTATCTGCCCCTTTTTTCAAAAACAAAACAAGTTCAAACAATCAATTAAAACAATAATTATCTATAAGTAACAGAGCAAAAAGAGTAACTTTTCACAATCTACAAATATCTAGAAGATTAAACACTTAACTAAAAGTTTTAGTATTTTGTTAACAATTTAGTTTTGATCATTTTTTTAAACACAAGTACAGAGTTTACATTTTTACCATCATTTCCCAAACCATAAAAAGCGTCCCTTCAAACTAGTTCTATACCTTGGCTTTGCAACAATTTCAGTTCCCTTTAGACGGTAGCAGCTTTCTCTCTTAACAAAATACATTTGAACATTTGAGGGTTCTCTTGCTAACAAAATATTATAGTCCACCAAATCATAAAACTTCAGTACTTTGAGTTGTTTAAATAATATATTAGATGGATGACAGTAAGGCTTTCTTGTAATAATTCTCACAGCTCTTTTCTGTCAAATAAAAATAGATTTTGGTTTAGTTTAATTTAATTTACTGTATAAGTAAAGGTAAGACTAAAATAATTTTTTCTCCAAATTAAATGTTTTTTGTGTGCTACAGTTTGTATGAGTAAAGATTGCTGATATGAGATTTTAAACACAACCCTTTAACTGCTGCCAATCAAATGGCGAATAAAACTACTCTGTAGGGTTCATGTATTATAAAAGAAGAAAATAACGGTATCCAAAGTATCCAAAGCGCTGAAGAAGCTATGGCAGTCAGAAGCCAAAACGTGGAGAACTTTTTTTGTCTGTTTTTTATTATACATATGAAAAAAACTGCACAGTGCCTCACCAGCCATGAACCTCACCGCACGTCACTGGTCTTTTTGACCAAAAACTTAAAACTTGACTAGTTAGATTGTAAACGGTCTGTTGCTGCCTATTGTTCTGGTTCTGACTATTTTTGTATTTATTAAGATTTTTATTATTGTTAGTATAGTTTATTTATTGTAAAGAGTGCCGTTTATTTAAAATATTATCCAAATGGGTCGCTTTTATTTATTTTTATACAAACGCATTGGTTACTTGGCATATATTTTTAATATGTGTTTTGTAAGTCTTTATTTGGATTATTGAGCATAAACTTTCTTGTTTTTCTTTTTTCTTTTTTGTACCCAAAATTAACCGAACCGAGCCCTCATCTATGGTCATAAGCTTTGGGTTATGACCGAAAGAACGAGATCTCGGATACAAGCGGCTGAAATGAGTTTTCTCCGCAGGGTGTCTGGACTCTCCCTTAGAGATAGGGTGAGAAGCTCAGTCATCCGGGAGGGACTCGGAGTAGAGCCGCTGCTTCTCCACATCGAGAGGAGCCAGTTGAGGTGGCTCGGGCATCTGGTTAGGATGCCTCCTGGACGCCTCCCTGGTGAGGTGTTCCGGGCATGTCCCACCGGGAGGAGACCCAGAGGAAGACCCAGGATACGCTGGAGGGACTATGTTTCTCGGCTGGCCTGGGAACGCCTTGGGATTCCCCCAGAGGAGCTGCTCCAAGTGGCTGGGGAGAGGGAAGTCTGGGCCTCCCTACTTAGGCTGCTACCCCCGCGACCCGAACCCGGATAAGCGGAAGAAGATGGATGGATGGATGGATGGAGCCCTCCTTGAAACTGAACCGAACTGAAATGTGATTTTAGTGTACTGTTACACCCCTTTTATTTTATTTTATCACATGTAAAGTACAGAATATCAGGCCATAGGAAGTTAGTCAGCAGCTTTATTACAAAAGAGTTTGGTGTAATGGAATTATTTTTTCTGCTGCTCCTCCTGCTCCTCGGGGGGTTCTGTGGGGGGTACTCCGGGAGTGTGGGGTACCAGACCCATTGATATGGGCTGTTAGGTCCCTGTACGACCGGTGTCAGAGCTTGGTCCGCATTGCCGGCAGTAAGTCAGGCTCGTTTCCAGTGAGAGTTGGACTCCGCCAAGGTTGCCCTTTGTCACCGATTCTGTTCATAACTTTTATGGACAGAATTTCTAGGCGCAGCCAAGGTGTTGAGAGGATCCGTTTTGGTGGCCTTAGAATCGCTTCTCTGTTTTTTGCAGATGATGTGGTCCTATTGGCTTCATCAGGTCGTGATCTACAGCTTTCGCTGGAGCGGTTTGCAGCCGAGTGTGATGCGGCCGGGATGAGGATCAGTTCCTCCAAATCCGAGGCCATGGTCTTGAGCCGGAAAAGGGTAGCATGCCCTCTCCGGGTCGGGGAGGAGGTCCTGCCCCAAGTGGAGGAGTTTAAGTATCTCGGGGTCTTGTTCACGAATGAGGGAAAACTGGAGCGTGAGATCGATAGGCGGATAGGTGCAGCATCCGCAGTGAAGCGGGCGCTGTACCGGTCTGTCGTGGTGAAGAGAGAGCTGAGTCAAAAGGCAAAGCTCTCAATTTACCGATCGATCTACGTTCCCACCCTCATCTATGGTCATGAGCTTTGGGTTATGACCGAAAGAACAAGATCTCGGATACAAGCGGCTGAAATGAGTTTTCTCCGCAGGGTGGCTGGACTCTCCCTTAGAGATAGGGTGAGAAGCTCAGTCATCCGGGAGGGACTCGGAGTAGAGCCGCTGCTTCTCCACATCGAGAGGAGCCAGTTGAGGTGGCTCGGGCATCTGGTTAGGATGCCTCCTGGACGCCTCCCTGGTGAGGTGTTCCGGGCATGTCCCACCGGGAGGAGACCCAGAGGAAGACCCAGGACACGCTGGAGGGACTATGTTTCTCGGCTGGCCTGGGAACGCCTTGGGATTCCCCCAGAGGAGCTGCTCCAAGTGGCTGGGGAGAGGGAAGTCTGGGCCTCCCTACTTAGGCTGCTACCCCCGCGACCCGACCCCGGATAAGCGGAAGAAAATGGATGGATGGATGGATGGATTTTTTTTTTTTTTTTTTTTTTGTGCACTGGCACACATTTTTATCAATATATCTAGCATATTTTTCGGTATAAACATTTTATTTTAGTGGCTGGCAGGCAATAATTGGCCAGTTCAATATTATATTGTTTGGTTTCACGTTCCTGTCACTAAATGTTTTGTGCTTTGTGAATCAACTGCAACCATTTGTAATGCACATGTACATGTTCATAATAATTTGTAATAAATAAATAAATAAAAATAAAAATTTTCATTATGTAGGCAGCATGGTGACGTAACTGGTAGAGCTGCTGCCTCTCAGCGAGCAGGTCCTTGGTTCAAATCTCGGTCCAGGGGCCTTTCTGGGTGGAGTTTGCATGTTCTCTCCGTGCATGCGTGGGTCTTCTCCGATACTCCGGTTTCCTCCCACAGTCCAAAAACATGCATGTTAGGCTGATTGGTAACTCTAAATTATCCCTAGGTGTGAGTAAGAGAGTGAATGGTTGTTTGTGTCTATGTGGCCCTGTGATGGACTTGCGACCCGTCCAGGATGTACCCCGCCCCTCGCACAGTGCTGGATATGGGCACCGGCGACCCCCGTGACCCAAAATGGAAGAAGCGGGTAAAATATAATGGATGGATGGATGGATTTTCATAATGTACAGTACTTGCACTTTGGTGCAATATAAGAAAAGGAAAAACTTTGACCTGTTACTGTTTATTGGTTATTATCCTCTGATTTTACTGGTCCAGCCCATGTGAGATAAAACTAGGCTGAATGTGGCCCCATGATTGAGATTTTATTACTAAAATGTAATCATTAAGCAAACTAAGGTACATAAAACAAAAAACAATTTGGATAAACTAAAATTTCTTGATTTAGAGCCCCATGTGTAACTCCAAATTTGGGTTTTTGTTACCAGGTAAAATGGTAAACATTTCTTTTTTGACAGTTTCATGAAAAGGATAGAAACTGTCGCCTGACTACATTGTGACTTGGGACCCGAAGGACGCGGGTTCGCGCCCCGGCCACTACATACCTTGGGGTGTCTATGAGTGCACACCTAATTCTCCAGCTCCCCGGGCGCTTTCTGGCTGCTCACTGCACCACCTGGTGGTGGTTGGGTTAAATGCAGAGACGAATTTCGTCTGTGTATGGGAAACATACACAGATGACAGACAAAGACATTATTATTATTATTATTATTATTATTATCATCACACTCTTAATAATCTATAACTATGTATCTAAGTTTAATCTTCTGCAAAGTAAAATGAAGAAAACACTATTCTGCCTTCAGGATAAACTGATACAAAGTAGTATATGTTTTCCACGTCCTTGAGCTCTCTGTAAGTTTATTTGAGGGGAAGTAAATACCAGGTTCCTGATAAAACTGACATCAAATGTCTCAGATATTATCAATACTTGTTTCAAAATTAAACAACAAAAATGTTGAAGAAAATTTCTGAGCTAGTTTTTGACTGCTACGAGAAAAAACATAAATATCGCTGCAAAAGATGGAAAATTAAGCAATGTAACTTTTGGAAATCAGGAAAACATCATGGGAATACAAACATGATTTGCGTGATGAAAACAAACTTTTACATTTGAAACCAAACAAGGATTGAAACAGTAATTCAGTTCAACACTCCTGTTTGTGTGTCCCTCATCCCATCCCTGATTGGCTTCCCTGACGCAACAACTGTGTTATGGTTGGTTTAGGATTAACAAGGTTTCCATGACAACATGTAGATTTGCGTTGAAATTAATAGATGTGTGTGTGTGTGTAAGCGTTAGTGTGTGTCCTTACAAATGTGCATCTGAGTGTGTGTACTTGTTTGTGTGTCTACATGTTTGAAGTGGAAAGCCTTTGCAGAAGCTTTGATCAGGGAAATGTTTGTAGTGGGGGGAAACCTGGAGAACAAACACAACTTTAGAGAGATTAACGATATGTGGAACGGCTGCACACACACACACGGACCGTGGAAAACGTCAACTTTGTGAATAAAATCAGCAACAAACAGAAAACTATTTCTTGATCTTTCTTGATTTCCTGTCTGTGTGTAGAAAAATAAGAAGTACAAAGTATATATACATCTACTAACTGACACCTCTGTTCTTTCCCTCCCCTTCACACCCTTCATGCTCGTGTTTCAAATGAGAAAAAAATATATATACAAAGACAAGTGATCCGGAGCACAATCTCTCTGTGTGTGTGTTTGTTTCACACCTGTGGGTCAACTTAAATCAGTGCTGAGGAGAGGCCAGGTGAGTGCTTTTGCAGCAAAAGTTGTGACATAGCCCCCGTGCTCCTCCATCAACCAGTGCTGAAACACATGCATGCCTGTGTCAGCAAATTTTATGTGTGTTCGCATGAGAAAGCAAGTCATATGGGTAAAACCAGAAGCCGTAATTCAGGCAAATACATCCTCACTGCTCAAACTGCTCCCTGCCCCAACCTAGATGGACAGCACTGGAGCTTTCTCAGAGTCACAAGCACATTACTCAGTCCCCAAGGTGGGATGATAAGTCATCTGCTAAGGTCACAGGGATGTGTTATGTTTTTACTGCAAGTAGTTCGGAGTTTGAAAAATGGAGCTACAAGGCTGTAACAGTAGCTACACAATTAGAATGATAGAAGGTGGTAACATGGTGAAGAAATCCATAAACTAATCTTCCTGTAATGGGCCTTTGCTAGGCCTCATCTACCAGGACAAGATAGATGGGTTGTTATATTTAATGCAGAGTATAACCTTTTTACAGTTTTAGCAAAAATGTGTTAGAAACAAACCTTTATCGTCTCCATAGAGACAACAAGCTTGTAGATTTTGGTCATTCCTGAGGTTGAAATGCTTGTTTGAGATGGGGCACTGACAGACAGGAACAGTGGCTTCAGTTTCGTTTAAACCTACCATTTTAATTACATTAGTCGAGTGTCCAGTGGCTTAATACGAAATTTTGCTAACAGATAGACAAATTCACACACTCACAGATGAAGGGAAGTGCACAACTACCGTACCTGCATTTCAAGGTGTTTGGTGATTAAAAACAATGCAAGGACAAAAAGTTGTGGTTTTGTTGTGTCAAGGTCTTTGTAAAGTTTTGCATACACACAGCTCAGGCATAAAGCTCACAGCTTCACACATAAGGCTTTCAAAAAAAAAGGTTCTTTCCTCCTGCAGCTCTCTCCGTTCCATCATCAGCCGCAGCCTTTCCAGTGGTCTCTTCGGCGGCATCAACGGCCTCTCTACCAGTCTCTTCAGCTGAAGTTGTGGCCTCTCCAGTCGTCTCTTTGTCTTCCACCACAACATCTCCAGTGGTCTCTTTACTTCCTTTCACCCCAAGTCAGTGAGGGTCTGGGTGGACACAGCTCCTGCCCAGTGATGGACAGTCTCCTGCACCCGCCAGAACTCTAGCCTCGCTTCAAACAATCTCACGGACGTTCATCCGAACTGTTGTCCCATGCTGGATGGTCTCCTGGCTACCCACTTGAACTTTTGTCCCATGCTGGATGGTCTCCTGGCCATTTGCCCACGTCGTTGCCAAGGTGGTCTCAAAATCCCTCTTCCCACTGATTTCGTGGGGCCCAAGATGAACTTCTCTGGCCAATTATGGACTGATGCTTGGTCATCCATCTGAAATTTTGTTTTTGTTTTTCCTCATGTTCTCTTATGTGCCCTCAATCCTCTTGGTTCCCCCCTCCTCCCGCCCAAGTTGTGTGTGATGGTCTTGGGTCATCAACGGATGTCCTTGGGGGTGGTGGTGGTGGTGTGTGTGTGTGTGTGTGTGTGTGTGTGGGGGGGGGGGGGTACTGTGAGGATTTGTGTTCCCCAGTGTGTCTGCCTCTTGTGGTTTGTTTTAGCTCCTGTGCTCCCATCTATTTCTGATCGTCTCTTCCCCATGTGTTTGTCATTGTGTTGTTAACATCCCTATATAAGTATAAGTCTGTGTTCTTCTTTGTCTGGGCATTGTCTTGAATGGCATTATGGTTTGGTCTTCCTCAGTGTCATCCCTGTGTTTGCTGCACATCAGTTTTTGTTTTTTCTTTATAAAAAATAAATAATCTACTTTAAATCCTGAGTTCCAATTCAAAAAAGACAAGTCAGAATTGAGTTTTGTATAATTTTATGTCTACAACAATATGAATCAGAACCACAACAAATGAGTGCAACATGTTGTGTTATCTCATTCCCC
>JBBPBX010000808.1:102606-117032 GCA_038048925.1 Garcialebias charrua
TGAGTGAGGTCAAGAAGCAAAAGACTGAGGTGGCCAAATCAGACCCTGAAAAGTAGCTCCTGAGGGAGCAGAGTGGAAAATGATGATGCAATATTAATTGATGGCGGTGCATGTCAAGGAGTACAGGGTTGTGCAGGGTTTGTCTCTCAAAGGAAAAGCTGTCAGGAGAGGCAGCAGACAGACACAATGAGTCCCTGACCTTGTCTGTCAGCTGGTGAGGAGAAGTGCTGTGAAAAGAGACCCACTGACACTCAGATCAACACTCTGCCAGTCTATGGCAAGACTGTAGAGACAAAACCCAACTATCAGACAGAATGATACAAGCAACGCACACAAAACTTTTCTTGCATTGCACAAAGGCTCTGAAAGTAAAATATTAATCATGTTAATGTAATTCTGTAAGATTAACTGTATTTGCAATTATAAAGCTAATAATATTACACTATATTTGTTATATGATAGTTTGTATTAAAAGCACATGATCATCTCTCTAACACCCTGATGCATGCTCAATAATCCAGGTAGAAAAATCCAAAAAAGCTAAGTCTGGTCCTCTGGACATTCAAAAAACAAAAAAACAAAACAAAGCAAAAAATTGTAGAAACGTTTCGTCTTTCGTCCGAAAGACTTCCTCAGTCTGAGGTGCTGGGTTCAGCTCAGTCTTATAAATAGCACCCTCTCACAGTGTTACACAACCAGTTGGCTGATGACAGCCTGAAACCAGCTGCTCACATGATCAAGGAGGACCATCAGCCTAACAATGGATCGTTAGCACCCTGATGGTTGTTTGCTATTCACAGAGGGCTGAGTGATACCAGCAATCACAGCATTGTAGGAGGGGGACAGTTGAACTCGGAGGCCTCCACCCCTGTTTAATGATGGGCGGTTTCTTTTCACAAAGATGGCCTCCTTTACTCCTCTCTCAAACCATCGTTCCTCTCTATCAAGGATGTGAACATCTTCATCCCTGAAAGAGTGACCGCTGGCCTGGAGATGAGTGTAGACTGCAGAGTCCTGACCTGATGATGTTGATCTTCTGTGCTGGGCCATCCTTTTGGCCAGTGGCTGTTTAGTTTCCCCGATTATGATCAGTCTTATATCGGGGAAACTAAACAGCCACTGGCCAAAAGGATGGCCCAGCACAGAAGATCAACATCATCAGGTCAGGACTCTGCAGTCTACACTCATCTCCAGGCCAGCGGTCACTCTTTCAGGGATGAAGATGTTCACATCCTTGATAGAGAGGAACGATGGTTTGAGAGAGGAGTAAAGGAGGCCATCTTTGTGAAAAGAAACCGCCCATCATTAAACAGGGGTGGAGGCCTCCGAGTTCAACTGTCCCCCTCCTACAATGCTGTGATTGCTGGTATCACTCAGCCCTCTGTGAATAGCAAACAACCATCAGGGTGCTAACGATCCATTGTTAGGCTGATGGTCCTCCTTGATCATGTGAGCAGCTGGTTTCAGGCTGTCATCAGCCAACTGGTTGTGTAACACTGTGAGAGGGTGCTATTTATAAGACTGAGCTGAACCCAGCACCTCAGACTGAGGAAGTCTTTCGGACGAAAGACGAAACGTTTCTACAATTTTTTGCTTTGTTTTGTTTTTTTGTTTTTTGAATGTCCAGAGGACCAGACTTAGCTTTTTTGGATCTCTCTAACACATTACAAACAAAAGTTCGTGATTTTCTGGACATCTTGCCCCTGTTGTGTCTAACGAAGAGAGGCAACACAAGACAAGAGTACCAGGCACTGCACATTATAAGCCCGTCTTTCAACTTTTATATCAATATAACAATCTACAGCAATGACCTGGACAAGCAAAGATCTTGTACAAACTTTATTTGTGGCTTTGACCTGCTGGGGTGATGAAAAGCTAACATAACATGCTGTCTAGAGGTACTATAAACGTGTATCAAGATTCATTAAATTATATTGGGTGGATCAGAAGTTATAGGTGGGATAAGCAAAGACCTTGTTTTAATGTTGATCTTGATTTGTGACCTTGAGCTTGGAGCTGGTGTGATGAAAAGTGTATGTGAAACTATGGACATATGGACTGAGACTACCGGTATATCTGGGGTCTGCAACCTGCAGCTCTGGAGCCACATGCTGGTCCCTCTGCAGCGGCTCTGTTTTGACCAAAACCAACATAAAACTGAAGTTTATTGGTTGCTGTACCAACAAGAAAGAGATAGTTTGAGCAGTTTTCCTGTCATTTATTCTGCCCTCATGTGAATGATAGTAATAACACAAGGAGTGAAACCTGACTTCATCATGCTAGTAGTTTGTTAGCCACTTCTTTTAGCTCACTTCCAGTCTTACGGTGTAATCTTTTTCTCAAATCCACCAACATTTTTGGGGGGAATACCTTTAAGGTAAGTTGCCGAGAAGAAATATGGTGAGTCAACTTGATGATAATAAAAATTAAAGAAAAGAACAAAGTAACTGAGAGTACTGTATTTTAAAAGTATTTTCATTTAAAAATTAAATTACATATTCAACAAACTGGTCTAATTTTTAACTTTATGCTTTATTACTTCATAATAGGATACTTTATGAATTGTTTCCACAACTAAAAAGAAAAGTTACATAAGCCTGCATACTTGTACTTGCATTTTTATAAAAAAAAATATATATATATATATATATATATATATTTTTTTTTTCTTCTTCACATAAATCTAGTCTTTTCTTTTGCCCTAAAATATAAAAATGTTAATAATGCGATTTTTGTTTTGTTTCATAATATCACACCTACTGGCTAGAAAAGCCCCCTCCCAACAAGCTTGAAGTGGGCCATGGGCCACCAGTTGATTATCACAGTTTTAGCAGGTTTTGTGGCTCCATGTACATTTTATTTAGTGTGAAATGGGCAGAAATGGCTCTTTTGATCATAAGGTTGCAGACCCCTGGACTATACCATAAGCTGACTGTCTTCAAGGGATGTATAAAAATTTGTTAGAGTCCCATTTTAAGGGCACACAAACTGGACATGTCAGGTTCAATAAACCCCCTTCCATCTACCGTATATGTTTCTGTAACACTCCTTTTCATTAATATACGTGTAACCTGAACTGGGTCAGATGACAAATTAAGTAATCTTGTACATAATTTAGGAAAACAAAAACGTTTTTTTAATAAAGCAAATGTACCACCAAGATGCAAATTACACACAAACTAAAAAAAAAAAAAAAAAACTTGATTAAATTATTTCCAGTTAAAATGGATGTGTATAATTGTCAGGCTGGGATTTGGACTGCCCCCTCTCTGTTACATCTGAGGCTACTTGGTGTCGCGCTCCTACCACGTGGCCCCCGGGTGGGTGTCCTTTTGCCTGCGGGCGTGCTGGGGGCCCTTGTTGTCGCTTTCAGGGGTTGGGCGCTTGGGCGTGTGTCGGCTCGGCCTGGTGGCTGCCTGGTGGGGCTCGGGTCCTCTGGTCCTATCGGGTCTGGGCCTGAGGGGTGGGCGTCCCCGGTGCCCGGGCCTCGGTGTCCGGGCCTGGGGCTACGTCAGTGCAGCGGGCTCTTGCAGCGGGCTCCGGCGGGGGCCTGTGGGTTTGTCGCTGTTGGCCTCCCGGGGGTCATTGTGTGTAGTCGCTGGTGGAGCTCGTCCGGTTCTCCCCCTTGGTCAGATCTGGGGAGAGGGTGAGTGGCTCGTCCTGTTCGGGTGGCCCTGGGGACTCTGGGCTCGGGGTCCTTCTTGGGGTCTTGGGCTTTGATCGCCCCTTCGTCTGCCTCGGGCCTTGGGGGGGCGGATCTCTGATGCTTCACGGTCGCTACTGAATGTTCTATTGGAGGAACCTTATTCACTTATGCATGCTCACAACCACACACAAATGGATGCAGGGATGTATATGTAGATATCATATGCAGATATGTAGATGGATATGTGATATGAATGTATATGTATATATATTTGTAGGTATGGGTATGTTTATTTATGGAAATCTACTGCAAGGTCATGAATATTATTAGTCTTTATGCATGTGTATTTTGTTGCTGTGTTTTGTCATGTGCTTTGCAGGATTGCGGACGGAGGTTGGGTGTGTTTGCCTTGTGCTCTTTTTGTGGATAATTGTTGTGTTTTGTTGTCTTACTTTCTATCTTTCTTTTCTCTCTTTAAAAAAAAATCATATCGGTGTGAGAGGATGGCTGTGAGGTGAGAAGAGAGGCCATCTATAAAGGGAAAAAAATGGATGTGTATAAAAATGATTATGGCAATGGACTTTAATAATTAAGGCTACTCAGCAGTGTGTTGCACTCATGACAAAGTCTCCTGACATGCTAATGAGCATCCTCCAGAAAGATGCAGAATGTTTTGAGGCAGCTGTGGCTGAGTGGTTAGCGCAGTTGTCCTCCAATGGGAGAGTTGGGGTTCGATTCCACCGTCACATATAGAAGTGTCCGTGGACAAGACACTGAACCTCTCATTGCCTCTTATATGTGTCCCATCGGAGAATGAATGTCATTTAAAAACACTGATTAGTCTCTTTAGAAGGATTTGATCGATTAGCTTTGTAGAGCTGTAGTAGAGGACTGTATGAATGTGTGTGGAGGTAAATGAGGGCACAAATTGTGTTGTAAAGTGCTGAGTATCTTGATTAGATAGAAAGATGCTATATAAGTACAGTCCATTTACTTTTTTTGCTCCAGTGCACGAGAAGCTCCAGCAGGAAGCTCACCTCGGCTGCCAAAATGTGAACAAATACCAATAGATCCAGGAGAGAGGAAATGACATATGTCTGAATGCATCTTACAAACAGTCAAATATTTGCCAGCAATAAACCAATACCAAGGCAGAAGACATTTTGACACTTGGATCTCTGTTTTAGTCTGTGCAACTCAAACTGAATTAAGCACCAGGCTACAGTAGCATCAGTTCCTCCACTGAAGAAGCAGAGAGTCGGTGGTTTGTGTGCTAAAGACAGAGTGAAGCATCATGCTATAATAGAATTGCTGTGAGTCTGACAAATGAGTCTCCAGCTGCACTCAGGTGTTTGCAGTCACTTGTGAAAGAATTCATCAGTCCAATTGGTTTTCCTGCATCGCCTGCTACACAGCTGCACGTTTTCCCCACAATTGTGGCATGCAAACACTCACGTACAGCCCAGACATTTATGTATAAAGAGGAATTACATGTCACATCTACACCACCTCTCAGAGTTCCTTTCCTGTGTGTGTTTTCTTTAGTAGTCTTTTTCAATTCATCCCCAACACCTCATGTTGGATTCCTTCCTCTGTTTTTTTTCCCTGCTTGTCTCCCCCCGTATCCTTCCTCCCTTTGCCCCCATCTGCGAACAACACCTAGCTGTGTGCAGGTGCAAAGCTGCTGGCAAACTGTCAGCTTCAGTCTTCTTTACTTAAATGGGCACACACACACACCCCTCCCCATGCACACACACACACAGCTCGGTTCCAACACAGGCGTTTTCCCACATTTTGAACTGGTCTTCTCACAGCGAGCTAGATTACGGTCTCAACATCAACACATGAAGGGAGGCTAGCGGTAAGTGTGCAAACGATTGGGAGAAGACTGGCTGGGCACACAGAAGGGAAACAGAATCTTAGGGTGGGAACAGGGAAGATATATATTTTTTACAATGGAATGAACTATATATATATATTTTTTTGCTATTGCACACAAAAAACATACCACATCATGGTGATTCATGTTAATGTACCTAAAACTCAATTAATTTAAAGGCTTTGATTTCATCTTAAATATGCTGAAGTTAAAAAAAAATAAAATAAAAAACAGTGCTAATGGGTGTTATATATTTTAGTTCCAACTAAAGTAGAAGCAAAAACCCAAGGATTAACTTTTACATTTAAGCAGTTTTAGACACGTGCATGAACATAACAGTGCAACACATTGTATTTTTAATAGGTTTGCTGCGTCGTAAAACAAAAATGACTCATTTTGTGTCATATCCTTAGCTTATTTTTACACAATTTTCCATTTTTATGCATATATGGAACTCCATTTTCATGTTAACTAATGTATTTTATCCATCTTGAATTGGACTGGCTACAAACATTAATTATGTGTAGCAATACATCCAAATGATTACTTTCTGAAAGTTCCATTAAAATCCATCCAACGATTCAAGAGATATTTTGCTAACACAAACACAGACAAAAACCTGTGTCCACTTCTTTTTGGCAGCAAGGGATGATAAATAAAATAACAGGCTGGTTGAAGCTGAAGAAAATAACTTGAACAGAAAATGTTGATAAAAAGAGAACTTATTTTATGTATACTGTAGAGAGCTGCTTTACAAATTATTCCCAGAAGCATCATCATCAGCCTAGAAACACTTTGAAAATAATCAAAATATCAGATGAGCTTGCAGAATGCAACAAACCATTTTAGATTTATCTGTGCTACAGAAATGATAAGCCAGTGGCACTTTCCCAGCTGTGATGCAGTTTTCACATGGTCTCTATAAAATATGAATGACACACAAGACACAAAACAACCCTATTCCATGCACATAAGAAGCTTTTATTTGTGGTACTTTATGCCAGTTTTATGACAAACTCATATGGAGCTTAGTTCCACAGCTTTTATCAGTAATGTAATATTGTACTACAGGGTTTTGGTAATTGCAGGTCTTCAACAAAGAGACAAGATGGATTTATTGCTACGGTGTTTTCTGTTAGGGAATGCATCTCATGTCAAAACAGATAATAATGTATTCAGTGTGGTGTTAAAAGAAAGCAAAAAGATAACCAACACAATGAGACTGTCCTTCCTGCAAGAAAAAAAAAATGCAGGTTAGTCCTAAAATCTACTCAATTAACAAAAAATGAAAACATTAAAGACTAATGTTCTTATTGCCTTGAAACACTGACTGAAAAGTACCCTGTTGCATGCTCAATAATCCAAGTAGAAAAATCTAAAAAAGCTACCGTAAGTCTGGTCCTCTGGACATTCGAAAAACAACTGAAAAGCACTTAAGAATAAAAAATAAAAAAACACTTTAAACAAAATGAACACCCAAAAACTTAACAGATGTTCACACATACAAGATCTATGTGGTGACCTCTGAGGCTGTGAAAATGAAAATGGTGTTGGTCTACATCGCTCCATGTCATCTGACAGCGCTAAACAAGACGCTCATTGACACCAAAGCACCAGTTGGCAGCGGCAGGTCCAAGATGACACTGAGCATCAAAGACAAGTGATGGTTTAGTTTTAAGCCACAAAACACACAGGTAAAAACAATAATAAATAAATAAATGAATATAAATTTATTTTTAATAGAAAAAAATAGAAAGCAGAATGTGAAGACTACAAGGTGTGTTACCTGTGGCTGCAAAGATGGAAATCCTGACGTTCTATTTACAGAAGTGAAAATTTAATTGATGTAGACATTCCTGTCCATATGTCAGATGTTTCAATTTGAGTGAATGGTTCAGATTTTCCACTGGGATGGAATACCGTAGGTTGCTGATGCCTCACTGGCTCTCAAACAGTGGCGAGGGCTGAAACCAGGGCAGTGGTCTGCTGATGTTAGCATACATTTATTGACTTATTTATTAATTTATTCATTACTTTTACATTACTGTTTTCACTGTCAGTATTAAGAAACAAGTGTATTATTTCAGTGATAATTCCACATGAAAAACACCATGTATTATTACCTCTTCCTCTTTTTGAGATACAGTACTTTCTTGTTCAATTATTTAGGGCTGAATTAGAGAAGAATTGCAATTTGCATAGGCCAGCAGTGTGGTGTCATGTGCTGGGATGCAAAAAAAATTGGGAGGGACAAGATCAGCACGGTCATAAATCATGATTCAACAATTATTTAGATTATTTAAAAGGAGGCAAAGAAGTTTAACTTGAAGAAAATAAAAACTATAGCAACAAAGTGAGTTGTGGAAAAAAATCAATTTCAATTAAAAAGTTAATACCGATAGTCCAATCATTAGTAGACTAGTAGTTTAAAAAACATTAAACTAGATTACATCTTTTACTTTTAGCTGCCACATAATGATGCTGGCTGCTCAGAGTGTATTATCAGCTCCAAACAAGTAGAACGCCTCTCCAATCTACCCCCATTACTCCTTAAAAGCTCAGAAGTTTAGTGGTTTTTCAGCTCAACAGATCTCAGTAGCACAGCGCAGATGTTCCCATTTACTGTTCTGCAGACTTTAGAGTCTGTACTTCTTTTATATCAGGCTAAATCGACACGTTTAAAACCAGCATGAACATATAGGAGTCAGTGGCTGATGAAACACATCTGTGATGACACATTTTTAGCTCTGGTTGGCTCAAAGCCTTCATTTGCAAGTATGATGTCAAATTCATTTCTTCTTGAAGAACGTCAGGCAAATTAACTTTTGGGTTCTTTAAAACAGAATCATATTAATTGATACAACTCTGGCAGCAGCTCATCTACAACATAAATGAGCCTCATGCCTATAATAAAGGCTAACTAATAAAATGATTGTAATAATAAATAAAGAGCATTTTTTTTTAGTTTCAATCAGCTCCAAACCTTGACTTGTTCTGATGAGAGGAGGAATAACCCAAACAAACCCACAGGTCCTAAAAATGATCTGATTTCATCTGAAGTCTCCCTTTCTGATTAGCCTGGTTCACCATGTTCAGCTAGTCAGCATCACATTAGCATTTATATAAAGAGGCTAGCTAAATGACCACCGGTAGAACACAAAAGCAAAAATTAATTCATTTTCCAAGGCCGTTTGTTTCCCTATCAAACTTTAGCACCACATAATTTTTAATTAGTTTAGTCTGCAGGGGATTGGTTGATAAAAATATGCAAAGGAGTCCAGAAGCAAAGGGATATATTCATCTTTGATTATGAGGCCAATCCTGATCTTTTTAAGGGAGAACAATGACTCACAAAGCAAAGCAGACATGAAACAACTGAGGTGTTAATCTCTTGAAGATGATTATGATAAGCTAAGGCTACAACAAATAAGAAAATTGCAAGAACAACCACTAAGCATGAAGTTGGTTCCAAAACTGACTTCAGGAATAAACGGGATAATGACATAATAAAGAATTGCACTGAATACAATATGTGTCCCATATAGTATGATTATTGATTATCTGCTTACACAGATGCCCTCTCCGGATCGGGGAGGAGGTCCTGCCCCAAGTGGAGGAATTTAAGTATCTCGGGGTCTTGTTCACGAATGAGGGAAAACTGGAGCGTGAGATCGATAGGCGGATAGGTGCAGCATCCGCAGTGAAGCGGGCGCTGTACCGGTCTGTCGTGGTGAAGAGAGAGCTGAGTCGAAAGGCAAAGCTCTCAATTTACCGATCGATCTACGTTCCCACCCTCATCTATGGTCATGAGCTTTGGGTTGTGACCGAAAGAACGAGATCTCGGATACAAGCGGCTGAAATGAGTTTTCTCCGCAGGGTGTCTGGACTCTCCCTTAGAGATAGGGTGAGAAGCTCAGTCATCCGGGAGGGACTCGGAGTAGAGCCGCTGCTTCTCCACATCGAGAGGAGCCAGTTGAGGTGGCTCGGGCATCTGGTTAGGATGCCTCCTGGACGCCTCCCTGGTGAGGTGTTCCGGGCATGTCCCACCGGGAGGAGACCCAGAGGAAGACCCAGGACACGCTGGAGGGACTATGTTTCTCGGCTGGCCTGGGAACGCCTTGGGATTCCCCCAGAGGAGCTGCTCCAAGTGGCTGGGGAGAGGGAAGTCTGGGCCTCCCTACTTAGGCTGCTACCCCCGCGACCCGACCCCGGATAAGCAGAAGAAAATGGATGGATGGATGGATGGATAGATGCAGTACTAATTTCTGCCTTTGAATTAAAATTATTTGTTGAGGAATCAACAATATTTGGAAAGGTAATTTTTTTTAAAACTAACATCCACATTAATGCCAGTTTCCTGAGAGGGAAAAGTCACTGTACAAAGATAATCAATATGGTTCACTTCAACTTCCCCTGATTTTAATGGGATAGATTGTTGCTACATATTGATTGGTATGAAAACACAGACATGGAGCAACAGTTCACTTCAAGCTTCTTGATTTTTAGTAAATTTAAAACCATATGTCTCAGGCGGTATTAAAAAGTGGGGGATTAAATTAAATGACAAAAATCTATATACAAATAATACAAATTAGTACATAAAAACACAGATAGAGTATAGTCTTATAAATGCTGCTCAGTTATGATATGCTATGCTTCTGTCACATATTTCCCACTGTTTGCAGCCAAAAAGTACAATCTTATTTAAAACCTGTGATGTCCTTTGAATAAACTTTGAATATGTTACTGTAGATCAAACACTAATATGGTGGCACCGCCGTGAAATACAAGGGAAATATTCAGTTCAATTCAACCTTTGTTTACAGGTTAGTCTCAATGAGCCTTGAGGACCCATTTACAAGAGAGACCTGTAATAATAACGTAATATCACCTGTAATATAATGTTTTAAACACGGATAATTTGAGAAAAGTGTCTTTTAAATGTCTCATTGGCCTTGATCCAGGAGCAGTTAATGGAGGCTGTAAACAAGCGAGGTACAAAACATCATTTAGACACTCTTTCATTTCCTCAGATCCACAACGGTTTACCAACAGCAGTAAAAACTATGAACTGATTTTTTAGTTTTCGCCGCTCATGTAAAACAACTGGCCCGTCTGTGAAAACTGATTGTGCCAACTTAAAATGATCTGTAGTTTTCCTCCTTATGATTTGTTGTTGTTGTTTTTTTTTGTTTTCCATCTGTCCTTATTTTGACTTTTTTTTTTAGTTTTTAGTGTTTATTTTAGATGTGTAGTTTATTGTAATTGTTGTTAATGAGTATTTTTATTCTTAAAAGCCTGATCAGGAAATGGGAATGTAACATGGCTTTTTGCTAGACATAGTGGTCAGTGATTAATTTGAATATGTAGTTTAAAATGTATATTAAAATGTGCTGTTGGTGTAGTTGCTTGTATGAGGTTGCTAGAAAAAACATGTATTTGACATGTGGTACAATAAAGAAAAGTGTTTTTTCTCCATGGCTTAATAAAGAGGAAGAGAAGAAGAAAGCTGTGTATCTGTCTGCAGGTACTTCAGCAGCTCCTAGCCTTGTATCATCTTTCTCAGCAGCACGCCGAGAATGAAGGCCAGACTTTTCATTGCTGTCCCTGTTTCACATCCTTTCATGGATCTCCTTTCTTCCCACACACAAGCAAACAAAGCAAGTATAAATACTATATTCAAAAGCCATTACCCTCCGTATAACCGTTTTTGTGGTAACAAAGGACATGGAAAATGTTTACAGATGATGATGTGGCTATATGGGGTGTCTGAGGTGGCCCTGCGTGTGATTTCTACCAGAACCATTTCTAATAGATTTGTTCTGAGGACCTTCACATTACTTCCCAATTAGGGTATGAAGTCATGCTCCTTCATCAGCATAACTAATGGCACGTTTCATGAGCCAGGCATGTTTTGAGATTAAAGGCGTGTTTTCTGCTCACGGAGATAAGGTGCCCACACGAAACGATTACCTTACTGTCATCAAGGTGCATGCACTTGTGTTTTTTTTTATACCATCGTTAGTTAGGTTGATCCATTGTGTTACAATATGGCTGCCAAACGGTGAGAGGAGCGAAAAAACAGCCTGAGAGCAACATCATATAAACCAGATCACTCCAGTTTTTAACAAAAATCAACAGATGGGGCAAACTAGGCTTTTATTGGAAAAAAAATATGTGTAAAGAGAATGCCAAATATCATTCAATAAAATGCATTCCTCAAACATTTCAGCATGCAGAGATTAGTTCTGGAGCCTCGTATCATTTGAAAAAGATCTATTTTGTTGCCGTTAATTACAACAACTCCTCAGAATTTGACTGCTATAAACCTGGGATATCACAATACAGTGTGGGGGTCCTAAATCAAATTCCACACAGCATAATCCTGTTAAAATGTAATAAATAATCCCCGAGCGCTAATGTTGGCAATATTTCATTTTAATAAGTTCGTGTAAAATTGAGAAGAGAGTGCGGGAGGGAATTGACGGCATTACACTCACTTGTGAGTGTGCAGGAAGGAAATCATTCCTTCTCATTAAAAGGTGCAATCTTCGAGTTTGCCCCCCTCCCCACCCCCGCCCGACCAGATCTTTGTTGTAATAACTGGAGAAAATAATCTCTCTTATTGATAGGCACATGTAGTTGAGAGTATGCCAACTGACAGGTACTTATCTTTTCGCCTGTGTCCTGTGTTAAAGGAAGATATAATTCTTTGTGACTGTTCCTCGGGGGCATCAGCTCTTCAACGTCATTATTTCTACTTAAGCGTAGATATAGTTTCCCCTGAAAACCTGAGAATTAATACGAGAGCCGGCAATCTCAGCCAGCGGTCATTTGGAAACGGAACAAAAAACATGTCATAGTTTGGGGAACAGTTATTAAGGCGGCTCGCTGACATTATTCACATTTATTGATGGATGCACAAAATAATCTTCATGTTTTGGGTCTTTAACTTAATGACTGCAGTGGTTGGTAGCATATTGTTTTTAGGAAAAGAAAATCTCTAATTCAGTTAAATATATAAGTATCATTAAAAAAAATCTATTTTTTTATTATTTTCATTACTTTTTCCTTTTTTATGGGATTTTTAAAACTTGTTTCTCACAGCAATGCATAGGGAAATGAGATGTTTAGTGCAGTGAGGCTCTTTAGACAGCAGTGGGAGCTTTAGAGTCAGAAAGAGAAATTCTTCTGTCTCACATCTGGCCCTGATGAAACAGATGTTTTCATCAGTCTTCAGAGTTTCCTTTACCACATCTCAAAAAGCAAGAATATTCAAAGGAAATTGTATAAATTCATGTGAGAAATTCATATTTTAAAGATGAGTTTGTTAGAAATTTATGCTCACAATTCACAATTTATTGAGAAATGTTTTGCATTTTAATTACATCTGTCTGTACATATTAGGAAAAAGTACAACATGTTTGTCCTTTTTAAATTTTTATACTTTTTTTTTTGGTCAAACAAAAATGCAGTATGTGTTTGTTTAATCCCAAAAGTCTAAAATCTATATTTTACTGACAAAACAAGACGACAGTTTACATTTCACAAGAAAGTAACTTCCAAATTCAAAACTGTTTAATTGGATGCAATTATAGGAATACATTAAAAAATCACAAATATAATGAAAAAATTACATTCTTAAAAGAAATAGTTACAAATATTCTTAAACCTGGTGTTCAATTTTCCGTCAGAGCAAAAACTAAACTTCAACCGTTGGTCCAGATGTGGTTGTGCTCATTCAAATGTGAAAGTTGCTCGCCATATTTCTGTTTCTATCGTGTTTTCTGAAAGTCCACGTGACTTGAAATGCAGTTTTGAGAACACAGTGACCCGCTGATAACATTCAGTGTTTAAAAGTTTTAATTTTAAAACTTTAAACATAATGTATTTGAAGGAATGATTCGTTTTCAGGTGACCACTGAGCACAGAGAAGAAGAAACTTGTGTTTAAACAGGACTTTAAAAGAAGTAAAATCCTAAATCTTTACATCAACACGTGGTAATAAATGAAAGTGAGAGTGAAATATAATTCAGTTCACTCCTCTCACCTGCAAAGCCCACCCCATCCACCCATTTGCCCCCAACCTAATTGAAGCGTTCCCCCTCTGAACTCCTGCCCGGGTGCATCGACTTATTGCATTATACTATTAAACAAACTTCTTTAAAGCAGAGCCAGACTTCAGAGGCTGCACGCCATGTTTGTAGGCATGGACTGTACAGTACACAGAGATTTCTCATTTCTCCTGGTGACCCTGGGCACAGTGACACGGAACGGTTTTGAGACTTTGATTTGCCACGTTGAGGTGTTGCGGAAAAAAGGTGCAATGCAAGATAATTTTGCCCCCCCCACTCCCTCTTGGGTGCATGGAGAAGTAAGAAATACAGCAGTTCATCCTCTGGAGATTACAGGTAATACGACACGCAGCCCCTTCGTAAACATTCTTGACCCAACCTGATGATGGAGATATGGCTCCAGGAGAGACTTTTCACACTTTGATTTGCCTAAAATGAGATGGAGAAGCCAGTGATCAGACTCTTTGAGGTTCCTCGCAGTGCTATGCCTCCCAGCGGTGAGCACCTCTCGCACACGTGCAATGACAGCCAGGTGAGCAGGAAGCAGACTTCTGCAAACAAACTGAGAAAACATCCTCAAACAGATGTTGATGGATTATTCATTTAAAGGAAATACTAAAACGATCCATCTCAGGCCATTGAAGCATGGTGATAATCCATATGCTTCTGGGAGGGCAGCCCTCGGCGACTTGCGGCTGGGCGAACTATTGTGCATCCCTCTGAGGTCAACACGGTGATACATATGTATGTTCATTTGCCTAATCTGACGTCTACAAATGTCTTACAGGCACATAAAGGGTTTAACACTCACACAGAATGATATCAG
>JBBPBX010000809.1:0-23286 GCA_038048925.1 Garcialebias charrua
ACATTGAGAGGAGCCAGTTGAGGTGGCTCGGGCATCTGGTTAGGATGCCTCCTGGACGCCTCCCTGGTGAGGTGTTCCGGGCATGTCCCACCGGGAGGAGGCCCAGAGGAAGACCCAGGACACGCTGGAGGGACTATGTTTCTCGGCTGGCCTGGGAACGCCTTGGGATTCCCCCAGAGGAGCTGCTCCATGTGGCTGGGGAGAGGGAAGTCTGGGCCTCCCTACTTAGGCTGCTACCCCCGCGACCCGACCCCGGATAAGCGGACGAAAATGGATGGATGGATGGATATATATATATATATATATATATATATATATATATATATATATATATATATTATATATATATATATATATATATATATATATATATATTTATATACATATACATATTTATATCTATATCTATCTATCTATCTATCTATCTATCTATCTATCTATCTATATATATATATATATATGTGTGTGTGTGTGTGTGGGGGGTTGTATGTGTGTGCATTCAAACAGTAAATATAACAAAATATTGATTTGGTGGGTTTTTGTGTGATGGGGCTGTTTTTAACAGACTGTTGGGCTGGAAAACCTCGACTCTATCTGGCAACACTGGATACAACGCAGTTCGAGACTGGAACACGTCAGGGTAGACCCTATGACGATGCACCACTGAACAAGACTAACAAACAGAGTAATGTTGTGTATGCTGTTCAGTTTCAGGAGGGCTGTGATCAGCCTTATATCAGGGAAACTAAACAGCCACTGGCCAAAAGGATGGACCAGCACAGAAGATCAACATCATCAGGTCAGGACTCTGCGGACTACACTCATCTCCAGGCCAGAGGTCACTCTTTCAGGGATGAAGATGTTCACATCCTTGATAGAGAGGAACAATGGTTTGAGAGAGGAGTAAAGGAGGCCATCTTTGTGAAAAGAAACCGTCCATCATTAAACAGAGGTGGAGGCCTCCGGGTTCAACTGTCCCCACTTACAATGCTGTTATTGCTAGTATCACTCAGCCCTCTGTGAATAACAAACAACCATCAGGGTGCTAACGATCCATCGTCAGGCTGATGGTCCTCCTTGATCATGTGAGCAGCTGGTTTCAGGCTGTCATCAGCAAACTGATTGATCCACTATGAGAGGGTGCTATTTATAAGACTGAGCTGAATACAGCAGCTCAGACTGAGGAAGTCTTTCGGACGAAAGACGAAACGTTTCTACATTTTTTTTGCTTTGTTTTGTTTTTTGAATGTCCAGAGGACCAGACTTAGCTTTTTTAGATTTTTCTACCTGGATTATTGAGCATGCATCAGGGGACTAACAAACATATACAGGTAACCCTCGAGGTACGACACCTGCGACCTACGGCAACTCAGACTTACGATTTTATCATATTTAATAAAAATATGATTAAAAAAAAAAAAAAAAATTTTTTTTTTTTTTTTTTTTTGTGTTTAAAAGTTATTAATTTCATGTGTATAGCACTTTGTTGCAGCTGTGGTTGTTTTAAATGGCTTTATAAATAAAGTATAATTATTAATTTTACGTTTTGATAAGAAATTAATCGTATTTACGCAACTTCCGGTTTCCGCTCGCCACTTCCGGTCGCCATTTTACAACTGTACTGCAATGGAGCTCCGGAGGCTACTGTCAGCTGGCTCCGTGTGCCCGATCAGGGTTGCCTCATACGGATAAATGAGCTGGAAACACTCGGTCAACTCTGTGGACGTCTCAGGTCCGGAGGAGCAGCCGCGGATCGCCCCGCGATCGGCGGCCACAACGCCGCCCGACATGCTAACGACAGCAGCTAACAAAGCAGCTAACACAGGCGAAGACACCGAGCCGACATGCCGCGGAGGATCCATCTGCGGCCGGGAGCTCGCCGCAAATGTCCGCCTGGCAGTCGGGGCCACCGGCTCAAAGTAAGACATTATATTTTTTATTTATTGTGCAGTTCTGTGCGTGTTTATGGCCTTAGTATGTCTGCTTGTTCAGTCTCATGCCATTAAATATGTGTGCGGCGCTCCGTTAGCGGTATAACCGCGACCTATGTCAGAAACGCGGACCTACGATAGGCATGTGTTTTTGGTCCGCGAGGTACGACAAAATCGACCTAAGTCACACACGTAGGTCCCTATCCCTGACGTAACTCGAGGGGTTCCTGTATATACACAGACAAGACAGAATTTGACTACAAACAGCTGGGAACAGAAGGTGCAACTAATCAAGAATAATGAGACACACAAGGATGCAGAGACAAGGATGGCCCACTAGACGGTGCCATCCTTACAGTAACCCCCCCTCATCAAGGGCACTCCCAGGTGTCTCCAAAAAGGCCCCTCACAAAAGACTTGGGCGGGAGGAGGGAGAAACTGGAAGGATGGAGGGCCCAAGGAAAACGAGGACAACACAAACTGATAACTCAAAACCCGGAACCAAACTAAACACGTACAGGGGAACACAAAAAATCTGGGCAGTCAGGAGACCATCCCAAGCAAGGTCATCGTTCCGGCGGGCGGCTGGGAGGCTGTCCATCAGGCCAGAACAGGTCAGGCAGGTAGCCAGGAAGCCTATCATCAGGTCAGAACAGGTCAGCCAGGAGGCCATCCATCACGCTGGAATAGGTCAGACAGGTGGCTGGGAGACCATTCATCTGGCTGGGGCCGGTCAGGCAGGGGGTCGAGAGGTCGTCAAACAGGCCATTCTCCAGGTAGGAATAGGTCAGACAGGCAGCCGGGAGACCATTCATCAGGCTGTAGATGGTCAGGCAGGCGGTCGAGAGGTCATCCAATAGGCCGTTCAGACAGGAACAGGTCAGGTGGAGCAGGAACAAGGACCATAGCGGATGGACCGGGAGCAAGGAGCTCAGCAGGTGGGGCAGTGGCGGTGGGATCTTCTGCGGCCTGAGCATATGGGGCTGGATCTTTGGCAGCCTAATCTTCGGTGGCAGGATCTTTAGCGGCAAGATCTTTGGTGACAGGATCAGGAACAGGCATGGAAGGTGGGTCAGCAGAGGGTCTTCTGTGGCTGGATCATCTGCGGCCAGATCTTCAGTGGCAGGATCTTTAGCGGCAGGATCTTTAGCGGGAGGATCTTCGGATCAGGAGCAGACGTGGATGGTGGGTCAGCAGAGGCAGGCTCTTCTGCAGCTGGATCCCTTGGAGCCAGATCATCTGTGGCTGGATCTTTAGCAGCAGGATCAGGAGCAGACATGGACGGTTGGTCAGCGGAGGCAGGGTCTTCTGCGGTCAGATTCCCTGGAGCCAGATCTTCTGCGGCTGGATCTTTGGTGGCAGGAACAGAATTTCATAATTTTTTTAGCTCATTTCTTTCTTAATTAAATCTAAGTCAGCAAATAGGAGTTATTTCGGCTTTCTTCTGCTAATTTAGGCTTGTTCTTAATTTTCCGCTAAAATCAGCATGTTTTTAGCTAATTTCAGCTTCCTTTCAGCAAGTTCTTCAGCAATTAGCATTTACACTGCATTTTCACAGGAAATGCAATTTCTCTAGTTTTTTTATTTATTGTTTCGTCTCCATGGTTAGAATGGTGGTTAAAACTGGTTTTGTATTTTTCTTTTTCACATTCTGAAGCCACAGTTGCCGAGAGGTGAAAATCAGAGAAAGTTGTTTGTGTTTCACAAATTAAACAATAAACTTTACGATGTGGCAGTCCCCGTCAGTTTCTCCAGAACTTCCTGTTTATTTACCATCTGTTTTAGGGGTGACTATAGCTATTTTATTTTTATTATTTTGTGTAAGATGAACACTGCTGCTGAATATTTAAACATAATCTGACATCATTATAACACACACACCATTCCCACACGTCACAACATGGTTCTGATTCTAACACCTCTCAGGCTTCAGACAGTTTCTTGTTGTCGTTGCAGACGACGTGTGGCCCTGCTCTTCATGTTTTATGTCATCAGTGGGGGGTTCAGGCCTGTGATCCAAACGGCCGGACGTCAGCAGTGAAAGCAGCAGCTGCGTCACTATGAACCCATGAACGTCCTGATCAGCTGACGTCTGCGTTCAGACTTACAGGAAGTGTGGAGACTCAGGTCACGTGTGATGTCTCAACCGTTGCGTCTCTGCTGCAGCAGAGTCAAGTAATCCTTCATTTAATGACTATTTCTGCTGTTGTTGCAGTAGATTCAAGCCTCTGATCACTAGAGGGCAGAAAATCCACTCTGATTCTGAGTAACTGCTTCATCTCTCCTGCCCTACTGACTAAAAACCACAACAAACACACAAAATTGAGTAATCAAAAGGAAATTTTATTGAAAAGGCAAATGCACCTATGAAACAAACTGTTTTTAACTACCCAGAATCTGTCCATCTCTAATGCACTTGTTATAGGAAAACTAAATCAGACCTTTCACGTTTCTGTGCTTTATTTGGGACAAACACAACAGAACTTATGTGCTTTATCAAACTCCAACAAATAAATAAAGTGCTCCACAAACAGCTGGATCGTAATCAGTTAATATGTAACAGATGTCTTGATTAATGGCAGTTTACATTAAAGATGCAACTTGTTGCTTTACTAAAAGAGACAGATCTAAAGATTTTACACTGGAAACATGTTTTACAAAAACAAAACAAGAGGAATTCTGGGCAAAAATCTAAATCTAAGGAGAACAATGCAAAGCTGGTAATATTTCCTGACAGTCTGAAACCTGACTTGTGTTTTTTTGTTTGTTTGTTGTGTGAAGGATGAGCTGAGAAAATCAACCAACAATTTGACTTTTTCCACCTTAGAAACAGTTTTATTGTCTGCAGGATGGCAGGGAGGTAGCAGCACAGCAGAAACCCTGATTTCCTTTGGCCTAAACACGATAACAAATTTACGAAACAAAATAGGTCTACCTCTGCTAAACTATTTTAATTTTGTTACAAGGGAGAGCTATGCTAAGAGTGACCTGTTCATGTCCTAATAGGTTTTAAAATATTTTCCCCATAACTTTGCAGTCAAATTACGACGGAGTATTAGAGCAATGCTAAGAAACCAAGAAATTACATTAGAAGAATAAAGTTGTAGTATTACGAGAATAAAGTCATAATATTACGCCAATAAAGTCGTAGTATTACGAGAATAAAGTCATAATATTATGAGAATAAAGTCGTAATAGTACGAGAATAAAGTTGTAATATTACGAGAATAAAGTCGTAGTATTACGAGAATAAAGTAATAATATCACGAGATTAAACTTGTAGTACTACGAGAATAAAGTCATAGTATTGCAAGACAAAAGGTGTAATATTATGAGAATAAAGTTCTAGTATTATGAGAATAAAGTTGTAATATTATGAGAATAAAGTCGTAATATGATAATGAAGTTGTAGTATTATGAGAATACAGTTGTAATATTATGAAAATAAAGTTAGAGTATTATGAGCATAAAGTTCTAGTATTATGAGAATAAAGTCATAATATTATGAGAATAAAGTTGTAATATCATGAAAATGTCATAGTATTACGAGCATAAATTTGTAATATTATGAGAACAAAGTAATATTATGAGGATAAAGTCTTAGAATAAATTTGTAGTATTACAAGAATAAAGTAATATTATGAGTATAAAGTCATGATATTATGAGAATAAAGTCGTAGTATTATGAGAATAAATATGTAACATCACAATAATAAAGTCATATTATAAGCATAAAGTTGTAATATTATGAGAATAAAGTCATAGTATTACGAGAATAAAGATGTATTATTACGATAATAAAGTCATAATATTATGAGCATTAAGTTGTAATATTATGAGAATAAAGTTGGAATATTACGACGAGGATAAAACTGTAATATTATGATTATAAAGTCATAATGTTATGAGCATAAAGTCATTCAAAGTAATATTATGAGAATAAAGTCATAGTATTACGAGAATAAAGATTTAATATTACAATAATAGTCGTAATTTTATGAGCATAAAGTAGTAATATGAGAATAAAGTTCTAGTATTATGAGGGTAAAGACATAATATTTTAAATAAAGACATATGATTTTACTTGTTTTATTACTTGTTTATTGACATTTAATTCTGTTGCACTTTGTAGCACTTTGAGATTTTCATTAATGAAAAGTGCGTTATAAATTGAATTCATTATTATTATTATTATTATTATATGAGAATAAATATTACAACAATAAAGTTGTAATGTGAGAATGAAGTTGTAGTATTACAAGAATAAAGTAGTAAATTACAAGAATAAAGTTGTAATATGAGAATGAAGTTGTAGTATTATGAGAATACATTTTTAATATGAGAATAAAGTTGTAGGATTACAAGAATCAAGTCGTAATATTACAAGAATAAAGTTGTAATATTATGAGAATGAAGTTGTAGTATTACAAGCATAAACTCGGAATACGTCCTGGGTCGACTCCACCTGCTGTGGAACGTCTCCTGTGCGAGTCACTGTGTTTATGAAGTAGTACAGGACCACTTTTGGGTCATTGTTTGTGAAATACGCCTCCATCCACATTATGTCACAACTAAATCTGTCAATGCAGCCGTTAACTGCAATGTCACAGCTTCAGTTCCTCATAAGAATCCATATGCCACAGTGCGTTGGGCCTCCTGCTGTTGTACTACAAACTTCAACATTCATCATTTTACTGCAGTTGTACGACTACTTTTTGTGTCGGAGATCTGATAATATATTACGACTTTATTCTGGTAATATTATGACTTTATTCTCATAATATTATGACTTTATTCTTATATTTTTTCGACTTTATTCCCATAATATTATGATTTTATTGTCATATGACTTTATTCTCGTAATATTACAACTTAATTCTCGTTTGTTATGTTTTTTTTCTTAGCATGGCCCTAAAGCACTGTCGTAGTCAAATAACTTGTTTAGAACAAGACTTTCTTCAGTTTTACCCATGGAAATGCTTTCTAATCTAGAACAGTAAACACTTTTTAAAGCATAATAAGAAACAAGCGTCTTGTTTTGTTTTCACCCAAGTTTTTCATTTGTAGTTTTCCGATGGAATTTTTTTTTCAATCGTCTTACAAATTTTAAATTCTGACCAAGAACGTGAAAAGGATTTTGCTAACTCTGATGTCAGGATCCAACATGGCTGCCTTGTGCATGAAAGTTAGCATGCTTGTGTCAATCACATACAGCGTCTGTTAATGAACATGTTGCTTCAGAGTAACACAGGGTCACATCACTAAAACAATAAGCCTGGTCACTCAGCACAACAGGTGAATAATCAGATTTTCAACTTGAAACCAGAGCTCAATATCATTGTTTGTGACATTATTTTCAGATCTTAGTTAAGACTTATGAGGCTAATCAAACACAGATGGATAATCAAACCATCTCCTTGTGTTTAACAGTGTCATGCTGATCTTTGTAAAAAAAAAAAAAAGATGGAAAGTTTACAACAAATTAAGAATTTATTATTTTATTATCCATCTGAAAAGGGTCATGCTCTTCCTTCAACATTAATGAGGCCCAAACCGCAATGTGTACCAAAACAAATATAATATAAAATGACCAGATCAGCACGTGATGTGTGCTATTATTGGTGTTTCGGGTTACCATGGCAACATAATTTGCAAACAAATACACCATTTTTCTCATTGACACAAACTATAAATCAGCCATTTTTAGAGATATTAGACTAAAGTTTGGTGTGGTGGTAGCTGAGAGCAATGCCCCATAAATACCAAATTCAAATAAAAAATTCAAGATGGCCACCAAAGCTAAAATTAAATGTCTTTAACTCAGCTTTTTTTACACAAACAGATCTGAAATATGGTGTGGTTATAGCTGTTAACGTTCCCCATCACATACTGAATCCAAATCAATAATCCAGGATGGCCACCATAGGTTAAAAGAAAAAAAAATACTATGTCGTTGATTTTTTGCCATATTGAGCTGAAATTTGGTGTATTGGTAAATGAGTGAACACCAACACATAGTTCTGATTAATCAAAAATGTTTAAATAGCCAAGATGCGGCAGTTCCCATCAAACTAGATGTCAAACAAATGTCCAGGAACTTTCTAGTAGTAAAGTAAAACCACAGAGTGTCAGCTCTCCCCACACTGATCAATGAAAAAATGGCAGGATTGTGATTCTGATCTGATGCGCACAATCAGCTGGAGACTTTTTGAAAATAATACAAAAACAACTATAATTACATTTATCTAGCGTTACTAAAAATTAAGTATTGCTTTTTTTTGTTGTAAATTAGTCTTTCTTTTTTGAGACATCTTTGCTCTAATAAAGTGATTGTCAGAGGACTCCACTGTGCTGCAGTTCCACCTCCCTGCCAGCAGAGGCAGCACAACAACTTACGGTGTGATCTTCAACGGCCAGCATAGCCTTTCACACATTCTCTTCATCATTCATTCTCAGTGTTTCCAACTTTGTTTCTTTGCCGCTATCATTGAGTTTTCAGAGCCCTCTAGTAACTATTTTCATATCTAGTGACAAATGTGGTGTTATTAGAGGCTTCTGGAAACAAGTACCGTTCTGTCCAATGAGCACCAGGTGCTATATGGTTTGTTCTCTTCCAAAAGCCCTCGCCCAGGATCCCTCCCAGCTCCAGTCAAAGGAGATGTTCACCTCGCTGCATGCAGACCCAACATGACTGCGTGACACTTGAAACCTTGACATTTAAGAAAAATAAACAGGACTCCACAGAAGAAAGCCCATTTCTAGTTTTAACATTATTTGTGTTGTTTTACTGAATTTTTGTTTCTCAGACAGCATAACTTCTCTCTGAACTATTATGCAAATTAGATGATGACATCATTTAGTAACTTCTAGCAACGTTCAGGACAGCCAATAGAAACTTTCCTTGGAGTTGGCAACACTATCCAGTCTTGCATGCATCACTTTAAACATCTTCAATTCCTAAAGCAATGTATCTCATGTCTTCTTTTCCTCTTCTTGCTGTAGCTTGTGAATCTTACAGCTTTAAACACTATAGCTGGGTATTTTCGCTGCGTGTGAGCATGCAGTTGTGGCATGTTTAGGACCACTGGCAGGAGCAGTCGGTGGGCTCCTGGATGGTGTAGCTGACCCAGGTGGAATTGCTACTGCAGTAGAGCTGCACGGAGCGCCTCTGCAACCCTGTCTCCCTGCAACACTTACAGAACCGAGCGTATGTGTTGATGTTGTAGTTGTAGATGCTGGCGGACGGACACTTCCCATCGCATGACACAATGTTCACCTAGAACGTTGGAAGAGAGTTGAGAATCATTACATGGCAACTCAGTTTACCTTCCTCAAATAAGACATAAAGTTGTAACTTTAGCCCTATTCAAAGGGGATTTGTTTTAACTAGGGACCACATGCAATTTGTAATAATTACAGAGATTGTCTGTGTTGTTTATCCCGTGTGAATCGGCCATGTCAGTAATTTGTAAAGTAAAAATTCCCCTGCAAATTACCTACTATATTTTGCTGAACTCTGAGGTCCTGTGATAAAACTAATTCATTGCGAATGCATCTCTGTGACTTGAACAGAAATGGGCGGGAGCCAATACGTAATTAGGCGGTTTTGGTTTCTTGGGTGCATTTTTGTTTGCTTTTGGCAATGGAGGTTGCATTGCAGCGCATAAATAACCTTTTGTGTCCAGGACCAGCAAAAGCCTATCGACCCGTAATGGTCGCCAAAAAAACATCTTGAACTTACAAGTGGATGTTACACAATATGCAGGACGTTAACATCATATCTGGAAGATGTCCGTAAATTTCAGCTTAATCTCAGGCTTTGGTTATCCCGTGCAACTGAGTCACATAAAAAGCAGACGTTGGGGAGTAATTAATGTATTATATGTGGTCCCTAGGTAAAACTAATCCTGTGTTAATAGGGCTTTGTGTCCTTCAGGAGTCACAGAAAAGGTTTCATTTACAGTTCGTGGCGTTCTAAGATTGTAGTGTTCAACAATACAAATAATTCATTGGAAAAATGTATTTATTGAGCTGTACCACATGTTCTGCACTGAGACAAAAATGTGAGCACTTAGTGTTTCTGCATATCCCAAAATAGCAAGTCCATGCACCCCCACTGTATTCAGAAACACTTCGCTTTGAGGTTTTAGTTACACTTAGGCCCTGTTTACACAAGAACAATCTTTGAAAACATTCATGTTTTTCAATGTTTATAGGGACAAATACATAATTTAAAAAAAACTAGTTCACATGGATTCACTGTAGTTTCCTTGCCAGGTAGGCTTGCCAGTTTGACATAGTGAACTGTTGCTTTAAAATTATTGTATTTGGGCCTAAACTGTCATATGTGCTGAGTGAGAGTGTTGTAAGATGAGGTGTGTTTGTGTTTGTGGACATGTGCACAGAAAAGAAGGGTGGAGGGTAAAGGTATTTATGTTTATCTGGCAACCCTGATCAGGTGCATACAATGTGCATGAGGTGTCAGAATCATGGTTGCATCCAAACTGGTGAATACAGGAATGTTCCTGGGAACCTAGGATGTTGTTGGTTTGTTCCTACATGCGGAAAAAGGGTGAGCAGCACAAACAACACTGCTCTCTACCATTTATTGTAACTTGTTAGAGCAGGAAAAAAAAAAAAACTTTGGCCCACAGCCGCCTGCAGTGCACATGTATAACTTCACACCTGCCGAGTATTTCACATCTCTGTATGGATTCCCCAAAAATCTTCACAATGAGATCAGGATTCAGAAACCTTCAGTTTCTGAGAGAATGAGGGCTGTTGTGTTCACAAACAACCAAACTGTGGTTTCACTCAAAAAAGCGTATTGTATAAGCAGGGCCTTAGTGGAAACCTAAATGCAGTTTGTAAAAGTAAAATATCAGAACAACTTACAGGCCTGTTGCTGCGGCAGTCGTTCTTTCTGATTGTCATTCTCACAGTCACTTTCTGACATGATTTTCCATCTTCTTTGCCTGTTCAGAAGTAAAATTGAAAGAATAAGATCTGTTAGAATAAAGCTTCAACAATGAAACTAGATCAGTATGGTGTGATTACAGTATGTAGTGAAACACAACAAATAGCAAAGGAAAGGTGGATGAAATGGAAGGAAGACAATGGAAGAGTCTACATGCAAATCTGCAGTTTTACTTGGTAAATGGAGCTTATTTATATAGCACTTTCCAGCCCCCTGTGAGGAGCCCCAAAGCGCTTTACAATACCAGCCATCCACCCATTCATTCAGACATTCATACACCAGTAGTGGTAGCCTGCCTTGCAAGGCGCCATCCAGACCTACCAGGAGCAACTCAGGGTTACATGTCTTGCCCAGGGACACAACGACACATGGTGGGCGGACGCGGGATTCGAACCTCCAACCTTCCGATCGGGGGTCGACTGCCAATCGGGGGTCGACTACTTAAACTAAACAATGCAAAATAAAAATATATGTTTTTTAAAAGATGGTTTTATAGATGAACAGCAAAAAATAGGAAAATAAATACATAGAAATATGTGTAAATAAGATGCATCCACCATGCACTTACATGAAATCCTACTGACCATGTAACCTAATTGCATATTAGTTCATGGCATGAATCGTCTCTCACTAAACCTTGGGACAAGTTTCTGTGGTTAATGTGATATTTTATTTAATTTTAATTTTATTTTTGTCTATGTAAGTGTCTAATGATGTTTTCTTAACGCTAAAGTAACAAACTTGGTTCAGACATCTTCATTCAAATTCTATATTAGATTGGAAAGGGTGAAAAACTATCAGTAAAATGAAACGATTAAAGAGTCTTAAAGGAATGAGCGAGCATGTAAAGCTGTTAAATAAATCATAGCATAATGCTGTTGGAGAAAGATATTCTCTCTTATCTTTACTTAAATACAAAGAACTATACCTGATAGCAGGAAAATATATTTAACCAGCATTTTACTTGCAAGGACTCATTCAAGACAGATTACATACACAGATAGATGATGCATGGAGCATGTCACTGAACACTGAACAGTTTGCTGCAGACTTTTATACAGCAGCAGAGTCCAGCAGGTGTTCCCTCATAACCAGCTGCAGTCAGACACAGACATGATCCATGGCTGTTGGCTAGTCAGCCTCCAGATGGAGGTCAGAGAATGTTTTAGCCATGTTCTCGTGGTTTCAACTTCAGTGAGGCACTGTGAGTGAGAGAGCTGGCCTTCAGGCTGAGACAAGAGAATGTTTTGTGCACTAATTACAGAAAGATGTCCTCAGCCATAATATTCATACCAAAAATTCTGTAACATCTGCACAACAACAGGAAGCAAGGGGAAACAAAAGTTGATAACTTTAAGGGGAAATTCAGTTTTTTTGAGTGTGGTTGCATGAAGTAGCCGTTGGCAGTCAGGATCCTATCTGCAGTTTATACAGTAGCAGTCAGAGAACTCAGTTTATAAAATTAGGGGGATACATTTTTTATTGGATATTTTTACTTTGTACTCATCTGCACAAACAGACTCATTTTTCACTCAAAGAACAGAATCCTCCATTCAGACAGGCAGAACTACCCTGTCACTTTATTACATGTATCCTCCACTCGGAGTAGAAAGGTACATTTTAAACAAACATTTAGAAGACAACAAATTTCCACTCCTCCCACACAAAAACCATATGAGCCTATAGTGAGAGTGCATGCTCCCCATGCAGATTTTTTCCTCATTTCCCCCTTCTTCAGCCTCCTCTGACCTGATGGTGAAGATAGGCGCTAGGGATGGGCACTTGAACATGATGGAACCCCCCCAATCTCCATACACCCAGAATATGAACCTGCAATAGAAACACCCACCATACTCGGGGGTTCTTCTCCTCACTCATCAGCCCCACTTCCTCACCTATAGCTACAGGGAAGTGCTGAAGACGAGTGTCCTCCTGAGCAATGCTCGTCTTACTCATCCACTCAGCCCCTCCCTCCCAACCCCACCCATTTGCGGTTGTGGGACAGTATGAGAATGACAGGCAGCTTTTTTGCTGCAACCCCATACAGGTCCATGCAGAGCCTTTCTCTCTGCTGTCGATGGCGGTAAGGGCTTGTCTTTTTCCCACATACAACACAAATTACACACTTGCGGCCGCTTACAGAATGCAGCTCAGTGTGGTGGTCTCACTTGTAAATGAGTCTTCAAGGCTGAATGTAACTTATCTGTTTAAATAAAAGTTGAATGAAAAAAAGAAACACAAGATGATCATGCATTTCCATCCAGGGAGTTTAGTACCAATACAACCGCCTTCCTTTTGGTTACTTGCTTGTCCCACGCACGTTCTCAAAATGTGTGGAAACAGCATTACAGCCACTGCACACAGTGGGCATGAGGATCCTCTTTTATCTAGAGCATCTTCTCCTCCTGACCTAGTCCAGGGTAGAAGCGGAAATCCAGACAAAGTCTCTGGTGTCACTTTTATCTCATCTGGGTTTCACAATAAACTGGGAGAAAATCTGGATGGTTCTCTCTCAGCTCATCACTTTTCTGGGGGTGGACCTAAACTTGGTCACCATGACAGCTCTCCTGTCACAACAGAGGAGGAAATCCCTGACAGCACTGCTTCAACAAGTCAGGTTTCGTAGGTTAGTGACGGCACTGACAGTCATGCGTCTGCTAGGAATAATGCCAGCGTCTCATGCTTTTGTTCATTTAGGTTTATTCCACATGAGGAAACTACAGAGATGGTTCAATCACCAGCACCTTGACACCTTTCACCACAAGCTCTGCATGATTACCATCCCTTGGTCGGTAAGGGTGGACCTAAAGGCTGAAATACAGCTGAGCGTCCTCAGGTACGCCACTCTACGCGCACATTTTGTGCGCATGTGTTTTGCTGCTATACTTCAGAAACTATCAGCTTTCAAACGCTTGCGTTCTCCTTGTTGTAATATGAGCAGCTGCGCACGGAGGGGACTCAACTGAGCTCGCTGATTGGTCACTTGCTGACACGCCTACTGAAATGATTGACAGCTTTCAGTCAGCTCAAAGTGAAACCTCGAGAATGCATCATGAGCAGCTCGCTCAGACTTCTGCGGTGTTCTGATACGGTGTTTCTACTATATATGTTATAAAAAGTTCTCTCAGAAATAAAAATAATAACAGGGAGCGCTTTTCCTGCAGCACACAGTCCACCAGGGAATATTTAAAACATCGCGCACCCAGGTAGGACCTGAATTCATTCATTTCATTCATGGAGTGAACGGAGGAAGAAGCGGTTACTTGACTTTAGGCAAAAAAACAAAAGAAAAGGCCCGATCAGCGATAAAGAAGGGGAATTTATTTCATTTGTGTAACATACAAAACAGTCCGGCGCCGGGGAAGTTTATGGTCAGACACCGCGTATCGCGCACGCGGACGTAAAAAAAAAGCTTTGCGCGTACATGCCCTGAGGGGCTACGCGGGGCTACGCTTTTGCCTTGACGTACGTACGCTGCATATAGGCGTACCGTGAGGACGCTCGAGTGTATCTCGGCCTTCAGTCATTGGGAAAACCCCAGACACTGATGGAAGGTGTTCCCCTGGGCAAAGTGACATAATTAAAGGTTCAGTATGCAGTTTCTGTAGAACTGCAGCTCTTAGAAATATTTTCAACAGGCAAAGCATTCTGATCCCTCCCCCTCAGAGCCATATGTGGCTCTGCCCCCTTGTGGTCTGTTGAATTTCAAATTCAAGCTCTGTTTTTATTGGCTGATTCAAATTCAAGCTCTGTTTTTATTGGCTGGTTACAAACTCTGTTTTTATTGGCTGGAAAATGGCGGGTCACCTTTTCTTTTTAGAAATGCTTATTTACCACCTGGAGAAGCAAGGGGACAATATTTTTTTTTATTTTTTTTCAGAGATTACCTGGCTAACATCAGTCTGTCAGGAGGTAGTGACAGAGTGAAGAAATATGTTCATAAAAAAAGCTACATACTGAAGCTTTAATTTCCGTGTTCACAGACGCATTCCTCTCAGGATGGGGGGGAGGGGGGGAGGTGTCTGTCCCAGACAGTGGTGGGAGATGGCCTCCTCACGTCTCTTCATATAAATGTGCTGAAACTTCTTACCATGGGGAAAGTGATCAGACACTTTGCTCCACTGCTGTGAGGTCATCATGTGATGGGTCACATGGTCAACAGAACAACAACAGTTTACATAAACCACCAAGGGGACGTTCACTCGGCTCAGCTGTTGGACGTGGCCAGAGAGCTGCTCTGCTGGATACACAAACATCTACATTCCATTAGAGCAGAGGGGGCCCTCAAGACAAGGATTGGAACCTCAATCCGGACCTAATCCTCCAGATCTGGAGTAGGTTCGGGAAAGCGAATGTGGATCTAATAGCCACCCAAGAAAATACCCAGTGGACGCACCACCACTGGGTGAATGCATTTTCGCACAAACGATGACCTCATCTGGCGCTTTATGGTTTTCCTCTGACTCCGTTATTAGCGCAGTTGTTGGAGCAAGTCCAAGAGGAACAATTGAGGGTGATTCTGATTGCTCTAAAATGAATGGGCGCTCCATGGTTTCCGGTTCTTCAACAGCTATCACAAGCGAACCGTGGAAACTACCTGACACGGTTCTGTTTCTGTTTTCTTGCACCTCTGTTGTTTGTGTCATTCATTCACAGCTGGTCCTCATTCTAATCACATCAGGTGCTCCTCACTGTCTCATTGATGTCAGTATTTAGACTGTGTATTTTCACTCCCACGGCATCCGGGCTTTATCCTTCCACGGTGTGTGATCTGTTCCGGCTGCTACTCATCTCATGTAAGTGTTCTTGCTACATCGCCAGCATTTTTGTTTTGTTAAATAAAGCATTATTTAGTTTTCATTTGTGAACCATCATCTATTTTCTTGCACGTGGGTTCAAACCTAAAATAGCAGATCATGACAGGCAGCCCGCATCATAAAGAACCCAGCAGAAAAATATATATTTTTACATGGCTCGCTCATGAGGCAGACAAAACTGCCCAGTGGAACAAGGAAAAGCAAGAGCGGATGGAGGTGTCAGTCATCCGGTGGAGGGGGGTTCCAAACCAAACCTGTCCGGAGACGAGGTGACCGTAGCTCGGAGGTAGAGGTCCTGCCATCATCTCTTCTCGTTGAGGAAGGAAGAACAGAGATTTCAGCTCCAAGGGAGCCGTCTGGCTTTCAAGCCAGCTTCTTTCTCCACCCTGTCGGCTTATTGCTCGCCGCACCTGCTGTGGTCTGAGGATGACGCTGAGCTGGAGGATGAACTCTGGTGCGCTCCTGTCCTCAGCTCGCGCCGCCAACGCAGCAGGAAGAAGTGGCAAAGAAGGGTCGGAACCACAGACTTCTAGCTCCATCCTTCTCCACCTCGTCTCGCCGTTGCACCCCGTTTCCCATCTCCTCCTTGCTCACCACCAGAAGAACAGCCCAGTTCTCGCTTTCTAGAGGAGCGAGAGAGGGTGTCGCTGAAGGAGCTGGAATGTTGGCAGGCAGCTCTAGTGGCGAAGTGTTTGGGTCCGCCCAGCCGTGAGAAGGTCCAGGCGGACTCTCCTCACTCCTGCCCACTAGAAGATGTCGTTGCAGCTCCACCACCTGCTACAGTTGTGACTCCACCACCTGCTGCAGTTGTGACTCCGCCAGAAGATGTTGCTACAGTTCCACCACCTGCTGCTGCTCTGTTTTCTCACAGCAGAAGGAGAGGTTGAAGTAGGACCCAGGCCCTCTCTCCGCCTGGTCCAGCTCTTCTGGTCTCGCTGGCTACAGAGACCGACACATTGGTTGCAGAGACCGACCCATCGGCTGCAGAGACAGACGACCCTTCAGCGGGTGCAGAGACCAGCGACAACCTTTCGGCTGCTGCAGAGACCAATGACGACCCTTTGGCTGCTGCAGAGACCGACGATAACACTTCGGCTGCTGCTGAGACCGACGACGACCCTTTGGCTGCTGTAGAGACTGACGACGACCCTTCGGCTGCTGCAGAGACTGACGATAACTCTTAGGCTGTTGCAGAGACAGACAACAACCCTTCGGTTGTTGCAGAGACCCACAACGACTCTTCGGTTGCTACAGAAACCCACAACTCCTTATCAGCTGCAGACCACAACTCATCGGCTGCAGACCATGACTCATCGGCCACAGACCACAATTTATCGGCTTCAGACCACGACTCCTCAGCTGCAGACCACGACTCATCGGCTGCAGACCACGACTCATCGGCTGCAGACCACGACTCGATGATAGCTGCAGAGACCGACTCGACAACGGTTGCAGAGACCGACTCGACCATTGTTGCAGAGACCGACTCGACGACGGCTGCAAAGACCGACTCAGCTGTTGACCATTACTCTTCGCCGGCCAACTCGACGACGGCTGAAGAGGTCGACTCTAGCCAGCCGACTCTTTGTCGACTGCAGACGACTCTTCGCCAACTACAGACGACTTTTCGCCAACTGCAGACGACTCTTCGCCGACTGCAGATGACTCTTCGCCGACTGCAGATGACTCATCGGCACCCAACCCCTCAACGGCTGCAGATGACTCATCCTCCGACTCGCCGGTTGCAGACGTCTCTTCGCCGCTCGACTCCTCGACACCTGCAGACTGTTCCTCGATGACTGTGGACTGCCCGAACAGCCTCAGTCTGATGGACGGCCGCCCGCCCGACCAGCCTCAGTCTGATTGATGGCCTCCCGGTTGCCCGCCTGACCAACCTCACGCCAAAAATACACTACACACGGCTCCGCTCTGCCCCGCTCCGCAGGTCGTAGCTGAGCGAGTCCAATTTCCATTACCTGCGCTCAGCTCAGGTCCGAGTGGATGCGCCGCTCCGAGACGCATGCGCGGGAATTGCGAGATCGCGCGATAAATCAAGTGATAAATAAGTAAGTCAGAACAAAACAATTCACTCGGTGGAAGAAAGAGAACAAAAGTAGAGACTGCTGCCTTGATCTTCTCTCGTAAATGAGCGACAGGACATGGTTTGAGCAACAGGAAGTGATGTATTACATTTCAGAATAAAATACTTTATTTATTTCTTGTATTTCTTTTTATTTCTTGTATTGCGTTTGTAGGCGTAGTCATAAATGATAGTTTGACAGCATTTTTGTACAAATAAATCCGTATAGAGCTAGGATTAGTCCGCCCGTGGTGATTTTATTTTGTAAATACGGAAGTTGTGCTCGTTCCTTTTCCTGTTGGTGCGACGTAATCTTCAAAAGTTGACTCCGGCACAGCTCCGTCATCCGGCAGAAATAGAAAAATTTCTAATTTTGACGGACTGCCGTCCGCTCTCCGCTGCTCACCGCCGCCGTGCGGAGCCAGTGTAAATTCTGTCATTGATTATAAAGGGTGCGTATTTGCTGCGGAGGTCGGACCGGAGCGGGGCGGAGCTGCAACGCGTGTAGTGTATTTTTGGCGTCAGTCTGATGGATGGCCTCCCAGCCGCCCGCCTGATGTACTCCGGCCTGTTGGATGACCCCCCAGCCGGCCGCCTGATCTCTTGTGTATAGATGTTGTTTGCTCTATTTATTTTTTCTTCCAGGCTCTTACCTGTCGGCCTTGTGTTTTGGGGATCTATCTTCTTGTGCCCTCCATCCTATCTCCTTCCCCCACCCTCCCTAGTTATGTGGGGGGCCATTTTGGAGATGTCAGGTGCCACCCTTGAGGAGGGGTTATGACACGGTTCTGTTTCTGTTTTCTTGCACCTCTGTTGTCCGTGTCATTCATTCACGGCTGGTCCTCATTCTAATCACCCCAGGTGCTCCTCACTGTCTCGTTAATGTCAGTATTTAAACTGTGTGTTTTCACTCCCTTGTTATCTGAGCTTTATCCTTCCACGATGTCTGATCTGTTCCTGCTCCTACTCATCTCATGTACGTGTTCTTGTTGCACTGCCAACATTTTTTTTTTGTTAAATAAATCATTTCCCATGGGCTCACCACCTGTGGGAGGGGCCAAAGGGGTCGGGTGCATTGTGGAATGGGTGGTGGCCGAGGGCGGGGACCCTGGCGGTCTGATACTCGGCTACAGAAGCTGGCCATTGGGACATGGAATGTCACCTCTCTGGTGGGGAAGGAGCCTGAGCTAGTGTGTGAGGTTGAGAGGTTCCGGCTAGAAATAGTCGGACTCACCTCAACGCATGGCTCTGGCTCTGGAACCAGTTTCCTTGAGAGGGGTTGGACACTCTTCCACTCTGGAGTTGCCCCTGGTGAGAGGCGCCGAGCAGGAGTGGGCATACTGGTTGCCCCCCATCTTGGTGCCTGTACGTTGGGGTTCACCCCGGTGAACGAGAGGGTAGCCTCCCTTCGCCTACGTGTGGGGGGACGGGCTCTGACTGTTGTTTGTGCCTATGCGCCAAACGGCAGCGCAGATTACCCACCCTTTTTGGAGTCCTTGGAGGGGGTATTGGAGGGTGCGCCTCCTGGGGACTCCCTTGTTCTGCTGGGGGACTTCAACGCTCACGTGGGCAATGACAGTGAGACCTGGAGGGGTGTGGTTGGGAGGAACGGCCCCCCTGATCTGAACCCGAGTGGTGTTCTGTTGTTGGACTTCTGTGCTCGTCATGGATTGTCCATAACGAACACCATGTTCAGGCATAAGGGTGTCCATATGTGCTCTTGGCACCAGGACACCCTAGGTCGTAGTTCAATGATCGACTTTGTTGTCGTCTCATCTGATCTGCGGCCGCATGTCCTGGACACTCGGGTGAAGAGAGGGGCGGAGCTGTCAACTGACCACTACCTGGTGGTGAGTTGGCTCCGATGGTGGGGGAGGATGCCGGTCAGACCTGGCAGACCCAAACGTATTGTGAGGGTCTGCTGGGAACGTCTGGCAGAGTCTCCCGTAAGACGGAGCTTTAACTCCCACCTCCGGGAGAGCTTTGAACACGTTCCGAGGGAGGCGGGGGACATTGAGCCCGAGTGGGCCATGTTTCGCGCCTCTATTGTCGAGGCAGCTTATCGGAGTTGTGGCCGCAAGGTTGTTGGTGCCTGTCGTGGTGGCAACCCTCGAACCCGGTGGTGGACACCGGCGGTGAGGGATGCTGTCAAGCTGAAGAAGGAGTCCTATTGGGCCTTTTTGGCCTGTGGGACCCCGGAAGCAGCAGATAGGTACCGGCAGTCCAAGCGGCATGCGGCTCGGGTGGTTGCTGAGGCAAAAACTCGGGCGTGGGAGGAGTTCGGAGAGGCCATGGAGAATGACTTCCGTACGGCTTCGAGGCGATTCTGGTCCACCATCCGGCGTCTCAGGGGGGGAAAGCGGTACGCGACCAACACCATTTATGGTGGGGATGGCGTGCTGTTGACCTCAACTCGGGATGTTGTGAGTCGGTGGGCGGAATACTTCGAAGACCTCCTCAATCCTACTGGCACGTCTTCCACTGAGGAAGCGGAGCCTGGGGACTTTGGGTCGGGCTCTCCAATCTCTGGTGCTGAGGTCGCCAAGGTGGTTAAAAAGCTCCGCGGTGGCAAGGCTCCGGGGGTGGATGAGATTCGTCCTGAGTTCCTTAGGGCTCTGGATGTTGTGGGGTTGTGTTGGCTTACGCGACTCTGCAATATCGCGTGGACATCGGGGGCAGTTCCCTTGGATTGGCAGACTGGGGTGGTGGTTCCCCTATTCAAAAAGGGGGACCGTAGGGTGTGTTCCAACTATAGAGGGATCACACTCTTAAGCCTCCCTGGTAAGGTCTATTCAGGGGTTCTGGAGAGGAGGGTCCGTCGGATAGTCGAACCTCGGATTCAGGAGGAGCAGTGTGGTTTTCGTCCTGGTCGTGGAACACTAGACCAGCTCTACACCCTCAACAGGGTCCTGGAGGGTGCGTGGGAGTTTGCCCAACCAGTTTACATGTGCTTTGTAGACTTGGAAAAGGCATTCGACCGCGTCCCTCGAGGGGTTCTGTGGCGGGTACTCCGGGAGTATGGGGTACCAGGCCCTTTGATATGGGCTGTTAGGTCCCTGTACGACCGGTGTCAGAGCTTGGTCCGCATCGCTGGCAGTAAGTCAGGCTCGTTTCCGGTGAGAGTTGGACTCCGCCAAGGTTGCCCTTTGTCACCGATTCTGTTTATAACTTTTATGGACAGAATTTCTAGGCGCAGCCAAGGTGTTGAGAGGATCCGTTTTGGTGGCCTTAGAATCGCTTCTCTGTTTTTTGCAGATGATGTGGTCCTATTGGCTTCATCAGCTCGTGATCTACAGCTTTCGCTGGAGCGGTTTGCAGCTGAATGTGATGCGGCCGGGATGAGGATCAGTTCCTCCAAATCCGAGGCCATGGTCTTGAGCCGGAAAAGGGTAGCGTGCCCTCTCCGGGTCGGGGAGGAGGTCCTTACCCAAGTGGAGGAGTTTAAGTATCTCGGGATCTTGTTCACGAATGAGGGAAAACTGGAGCGTGAGATCGATAGGCGGATAGGTGCAGCGTCCGCAGTGAAGCGGGCGCTGTACCGGTCTGTCGTGGTGAAGAGAGAGCTGAGTCAAAAGGCAAAGCTCTCAATTTACCGATCGATCTACGTTCCCACCCTCATCTATGGTCATGAGCTTTGGGTTATGACCGAAAGAACAAGATCTCGGATACAAGCGGCTGAAATGAGTTTTCTCCGCAGGGTGGCTGGACTCTCCCTTAGAGATAGGGTGAGAAGCTCAGTCATCCGGGAGGGACTCGGAGTAGAGCCGCTGCTTCTCCACATCGAGAGGAGCCAGTTGAGGTGGCTCGGGCATCTGGTTAGGATGCCTCCTGGACGCCTCCCTGGTGAGGTGTTCCGGGCATGTCCCACCGGGAGGAGACCCAGAGGAAGACCCAGGATACGCTGGAGGGACTATGTTTCTCGGCTGGCCTGGGAACGCCTTGGGATTCCCCCAGAGGAGCTGCTCCAAGTGGCTGGGGAGAGGGAAGTCTGGGCCTCCCTACTTAGGCTGCTACCCCCGCGACCCGACCCCGGATAAGCGGAAGAAAATGGATGGATGGATGGATAAATAAATCATTATTTATTTGTCATTTGTGAGACATCATCTATTTTCTTGCACGTGGGTTCAAACCTAAAATAGCAGATCATGACACAGCCATGGGAAGGAGATGCTCTCTTACAGGCGGAAGGAGCAATCAAAAGCCCCCTGGTGATACATCAGTGACACTGGGCTTGGCCGCTGTATGGACAAATTTAGAGAGATTGGATATCTCTCAGGATATGGTTTGCATGATCCAGGGTGCATGCACAGCTTCCACCATGGCTTGCTATGTAGCCAAGTGGGCAGCTTTTCAGAAATGGTGCATAAGTTATGTATTATCTTTTCTGCAGTTGCTGATTGACAGAAACCTAGCCTTCAGCATGATTAAAACATATGCTGCAGACATTTCCTCTTGTCATGAGGGGTTTAACGACAGAACAGTTTTTAATCATCCTCTAATAAAACAGTTTTTGAGGAGCATGCGCAGACACAGGCAAGTATTACGCACGTTACTTCCACAATGGAACTTGGCCCTCGTACTCCGTGCACTGTCTAAAAAATTGTTCAAACCCAGATATCACTGAAATTTCTATCCTTTAAGACAAATTTGCTTTTAGCTCTGACATCAGCGAAAAGAGTGAGCAACCTCTCAGCCCTGTCGGTCACCTCCTCCTGTCTTAGAATCCAAGGCAATGAGAGCTGAGAGGTGCTTCGTCCAAATCTTGCTTTTACACTAAAAGCATAACGAGTTTTTTCAGATCCAGAGTAAGGGTTGAGTCGACTCTAGAACATCTTGCGCATTTTTTAATTTCATATCGACTAGTCGCAGTCATTAATTGTGTCACGGGATCAGCGCTGGACCGTTGGCTACAAAACAGATTCTTCCAAGCAGATGGAAGGCGAGGAGCAGGCAACGTCTTCCCAAACAGGTAGAAATTCATCAACAGTGTGGAAGTATTTCACTAAAGATTATGTTGTTTGTATTTTTATTTTATTTAATCTACCATGGAATCCACACCACTCACCTCTTGTTTTTAGGTTAATTTTATTGAAGCCACAGTGGGATCCACCACGCCCACCTCCTGTTGTTAGTTTAATTTAATTTAATCTATGGTGGAATCCACCACCACCCTCCTCCTGTTTTAAGTTTAATTTTATTTAATCCACGGTGGGATCCCACAACAGCCAGACTCCTGTTTTTTGTTTTATTTTATTTAATACACTAAATAAAATTAAAAATTAAAAATAGGGGTGCGCTCCACCGGCGAATCCACCATGCACCACTGCCAGTGTACATTGCCAGCTGATTTGTATTGGATCGTTTGATTTATGATCTGCAACGTTTTTATGTATTTCGTGTTGTACTTCATTGTCTGTGTTGCCTGTTGCGTGTTTGTTTGTCCAGCACTTTGGTGTGGACTTGTTCCTGTTTAAAGTGCTT
>JBBPBX010000809.1:25610-49673 GCA_038048925.1 Garcialebias charrua
CCACACTGTCACAGGTATGAACAAGCAACAGACAAATGGTAGACATGAGTCAATTCATTTTATATGATGGAGAATTTTGAACAAAAACAGAAAAACCGAGGCACATACATGTTTTAAACATGTGAAGCAGCAGGTGAAGGGGCTTCAGTGTCAGCTGCAGCCTACAGCTCTACATTAACTACAGACCTGCTGCTACGCTCGGATCAAATACTCACACGTCTTGCAGCATCCATCCATGTAACTTACAACAGTTCCACCAATCTGTGAGCAAACAAAAGTCAAAATGGTCAAATGGAAATAAGGACAAGTCTGAGGTTGGAGGCAAATGGGCTCTCCAGCCTTGACAATAATTAAAGTATAAATGAGGTAAGCTATTTATCATCCTTCACTGGAGCTAGAGTGAGGCATAATTATATTTTCTAAAGATTAAGCATCTTACAAGACAAATATTTTAAAAGATCCTTAAGACTTGTTGTCCAAGTCACTAAATTATTTACTGACATTTAACACAAGCACTGGTCAAATGAGGAAGAGTATCATTGACTAAGAGGTGGTTCACAATTTTCAACATTTTCAAAAGTGTACGAAACATACTCTTTTTGGAGACCCCCCACCCCACCCCGAGACAAAACCCATGTGCACTTATGTACATTGTACTATGGCAAATTACTGGCATTACAAATTGTACACGTCTTTAAATTTCAAAATTTCTCACCAACAAACTGGTTGTTTCACTGTAGGAGTGCACCTCTTAGTGGGGAAAACAGTTTGCTTAAGATTCCTCAGACTGATGAAGCCCCTCTGATGGAGGGTGAAATGTCTCAACAACAACAAAAAAACTATCCAGATGACCTGACTGAACATTGGTGGACGGCTCAATATTGTTTTAAAAAGTACAGACCCCCCACCCCCACACTATATAATAAACCCTCTTTTCACAGGTCAGGCTTGTCAAATCATAAACAATACATCTTGGACCACCAATATGACAGAATGACATACATGATTGAACATTGACTTTTAAAGTCTTTAAAAAAAGCTACAATGCATCAAACATTGTCTACAAGGTGGCAAAATTCCTCAAGAATTACAAAAAATACATCCAATACTGTACATGGATACCCTGCCACACCCACTGTATCAAATGCCGTCACGATGATCAGAGTTTAAAGAAAGCGTATGCCAAACTGCACAGTTTGTAAATCACCAGGAGCTTCATGTATCTAAGAGTACGCAACTTTCACACTGAAAGTTGGTGTAAGGACCAAACTGGAAAAGAGTGTGAACAGAAATATTCAGATTTATTAAACCGTGCACACACATTTCTGCTCACCTTTCCTTTATCTATCCAGATGAACGTAGAACTGAGCACACGAGACACATCCCCTCCATTTAAATATGCTGATGTGTCCTGCAATGTGTGATTCACCTCGCTGCATGGTCGGGAATCTGCCAGAGGTGCACTTCTAAGGCTGAGGCATTTTCAACTTTATGCATGTGTTTCATATAATGACTGTAAACAGAGGCACTCAGGGGCCTGGAGAGTTTAGAGACATAGTTTTTAAACGGTTGATGTCAAGAAACGAGTCGCTGCCCATCACCTTAAATGCTTTGGCTGTAAGGAACTCCAGTGCGGTTAGGTCTAATGCCAGGTACACACCAAACGCCTCGAAGCAGCCACTTTACATGCAAAGTCTATGTGGAGGCGCGGCCAGGGGAGGTGCAGCCAGGCGCGGCGCATCTTGAGCAGTTCAAGCAGCACAGCAGGGAGCGGCAGTTCTTTCCCACGCATGTGCGCGTCCAAAGCAGACGACACGTTGAGCAGCCAAAGTTCATTCAAATGAACTTTGGCTGCTCAATGCGTCGCAGCAACCTATCGGGAGAGCCTCTGCTATGTGATGACGCAACAACGACGGGACTTTCTGTGGACTTTTTAAACTTACCCCAACGAGCCTCCATGAAGACACCACCAGCCTCCAGTAAGTAACTTGGCATTTTTACAGTTGCTGCTGTCAGCTCGAGCGTATATCACCCCAAACATAACAAAACGTTTTAATCTCAACAAAAACTTTAGGAGCTGCAGTTCGGCTCGCAGAAAACACACTCAAGTAGTAACGGGGCTCACGTACAGCTGATCATTATCTGCCCAGTGAACAGAAAACAAAACAAATCTGACCGAGAAGGGAGCCAGACGCTGCTCCAACTGCGTGCGTTCGATGTGAACACACATCTGGTGACAAGCAGCAAACACGGTGTGTTGGGAGCATTTTGATGCATTTGGTGTGAACGTGGCATTAGGGTTGGGGGCCAAGATGGGGTAGAAGTAGAGCAGCCGACCTGGGACCAGGAAGTCACGGTTCGACTCCCAGCCATTCCCAAATGTCGTGGTGTCTCTGAGCAAGACACCTAATCTCTAATTGCTCCCTGGGTGCTTACATAGCTGCCCACTGCCAAAACGCCACTTCACTTGAACTGGTGCAGTGCACGGCTCTTGTGTGTTTGCACTGACTGCAGTGCTGTTAATGGAGCATACTGAAATTTGCATCTTGTCCCACGGTGTGTCAATATTTGCCATTAGGGATGCACCGATACCAATACCAGTATCGGGTATCGGTTCGATACCATGTGCGTTTACTCGTACTTGTACTCATAAAAGGGCTCCGATACTACAGGACCCGATACCAGTTTCATTTCATTTCATTGACTATGTAAGAGTTCAAATGTAAAACTTTTTTTTTACAAGTTTGGACATTCTTTAAGCCCTGAAAGTATGTCCAAACTTGTACAAAAAAATAAAATGCCTCTGGTCCGCTGCGGTCCTCTGCGCGCACTGAGCCGTGCGGCTTCGGCGTTCTCCTCCTGTGTGTCCGCTCCTCCTCTGAGTCCTCCCTTTCGAGCGACAGAGCGCAAGGTGCAGGTCTTCTGTGTGTGTGCGCGCGTGTGTTTTTGAGGCGTGAGCTGCAGCAAACTCCGTTTGGCTGCAGGACTCTTCGTGTTGATGTGGGGGGTGCAACGAATCAAAGCGCAGCCCCCCCCCCCCACACACACACACACACACACTGCTGAACACATAAACAATCCCCCCTCCCCTCCTTTCTGACGGAGGCTCCTTCTGCAGGATTGAACGGAGTTCAGTGCAGATAAAGTCAGTGACAGCTGGGGTGACAGCTGAAATAAGAAGGTTGATTTTCCCTCTGGGGAACATGAATAAGTAAAGTTAAATAATAAAGTCTGTAGTTAAATAAAACAGGTTTTTGAGCTGCATGCATTCAACTGGGACTTGTTGCTCTCTAAACTACAGTAGTTATTGAATCAAGTTACTTATGTAGGTAAACATAGATGTTTAACCCTTTAAAATACACTTGCTTGTTACTTGAAGCTGAATTGTTTAAAAACAGTTTGCACTTTTCAGAGAGCATTTTTAATAAACGTTGGCAAAATGTTACAATTTTATTTGATCAACAACACAAAAAAGTTTCAGGCTCAGGATTTTTTTTCACTTTAAGCCCTGTACTTTACAGATTACCAATAGTAATGTACTTTGTTTATTTATGTTTGAAGTGTCTAATGAAAATAAACAGTTTAAGTTAATTAGAATGATTTAAAAAAATATTAATTAGTACTTGTATCGGTACTTGGTATCGGCAAGTACTTTAATGTAAGTACTTGTACTTGTACTCGGTTTTCAAAAATCTGGTATCGGTGCATCCCTATTTGCCATGCAGGCGAACAGCAACCTGTCAGTTATATAGGGCATTATCAACGTTTTTTTCATGTTGAAAAGCGTACACCAGTCGTTGACCCCCTCACCCACAGAGTGCAGTTTGTACGGCTGTTAAAATGTTGACAATCATGAACCGTCCCTAATGGAGCTTGATGTAGAGGGCTGGCCTTCAGATGAGGTAGGCACAGTCTTCCTGTCTGGCTTGAAAGTTGCATCTTTTCTGAATCTTAATGTGGAGAAACTTCTTTGAGCAAGTGATCAGAAATGCACTGGATCAAAAGAACTAATTAAAGTAAAACAGTGTTCACAAAACATTTTAACCTTAAAACCTTCAGTTGTATAAAAAAAAAATTCATCAAACAATTTATTTTTAGATGAGCCAACCAATCAGCTGAAGTATTTGATCCACAGATCATGATCACTGATCCAGATCATGAATAGAACAAACAAACAGCATGAACTGGACTGAAAATCATTGAGTTTATGTCAATTTAATCAAAGTTAGTGTTAAAACAAGTCTGTAAGGGTGTTTCATCATACCAGATGGGCGTGGGCTGTGCAACGTGTTTGTGAGTGCTGCTGACCTTCATACACTCGGTTTCATTGAAAGGGGGGCAGCTGAAGGCGTAGGAGATGAGCGTTGGTCCAAACAAAGTGTTGATGCAGTCGAACTTCATGCAGCTTGACACCCAGGACTTTCCTGGCTGAAAACATCGACATCATCAGGTTCTGAACAGCTGCAGGTGCAAGCTAGCTCTGGTGCAGCTTTAAAACTGAAACATTTCAGATTAATTCACAAAATTTCAATACAACAGTACTTTCTAACCATTTTTTTTTAACTGGGTACAGGCTGATGTTACTCTAGAGTTTGTTGTTTTCTAAAATCTTTGGTCACTTGTCATTCAATGCATTAACCACATTTATCAAGTTTACCAATGTAGTTTTGTTGATTTAATATTTGTAATTAAAATAAATTGAAAAATACAGAGTAATTTTTATGTTTTGCATTTTCATTACAAAAATGATTGTTCATTTTTAGCCTTTATTTTATTTTGGACTTTTCTAATACTGTATATTCTACATGTGTTTGCTGAGGGAATTTAAAACGTAGAAAATATCTGCCATTTGGAAACCCCAAAAAAAGAGTAATTTAAGATACTATTTTATTAGTTGTTTTACTATTAAAACACTACAAACAAGTTTAATATTTGTGAAATAGTTTTATCAGGTTGTGATTACCATTTGTTGTAACATTACTGGTTGTGTAATTTTTATTTGCATTTATTTATTGGTACCAGTGAAGCGTTTCCTACCTTATAGAGCGCTGTGGTCCCATTTTCATGTTGATATAGGCAAGAAATGTTTTTACAAACACCACAGCACGTCGACTGATCTTTAGGAGGCACATAAATCTGGTTCTGAAACACACAAACAGAAAGTTTGCTCTCAGTGCATTGGTTTCTTTTTAAACTGCTTATTTGAGTTGTGGTGGACATCAGGGATGAGTTTTTGCCCCCCTTCTGTTCTCTATTCAACTACTTCCTTGTGACCAGCTTATTTAAATCCATTATGAAAATGATTTTGTTATGTTGACGACACTCAGCTCTTTGTGTTAATAAAACCTATAGATATCTGGAGCCTTGCTAATTAAATAGCTTGTGTTTCTGAAATAAAGCCTGTATGGTCCTGATTTTTCTTAAAATAATGTCAAGTCATGGGTCATTCTGTTTCTGAAATTCATCCCATCTTAATGGTTCTAATTTTCCTTCAAGTTATGATTGTATGCAAAAACCCAAGAAATATTTTTAATTCTAATTTTGTTATAGATGCTTCAGTTGCTCGAAAATGTTGTTCAGTATAGTTGTCTGTTCTAAAATGATATTTAAAAAATTTTCAAATACTTAAAAAAAACTACAGTATGTCTGTCAAATCTTGCCTTGATTATTTTATTGCAATTGTCTGAAGTAGGCCTATGAAAGACACTCCCTCCAGCCAGTAGATTTAAACGCTGCAGAGGGATTAATTTCACATTACAATAATAAATTATTGATCACCTTTTGAAATAAAAATTGGCTTACTCTTAAATAATGACCTGATGACACTTTCTTTGCCTTTTCAACCACTGATAAAATATGGCTCCATGCTGACAGTTCCCAGATTAGTGGAAGGGACAAAAATTGAATAGTCTAAATCATTTTACTTCTCAAACTCAAGCTCATCAAACCTAAATGGACTTTCCTACTTAAATACGGTACTTGTAGACTAGTAGGATTTCTAGGACACATAACTGAGAGAAACAATGCAGACTTGGAATCACACTGAATGACACATTTGTACAAACTCCTTGCAAAATGTGGGCCACAGTTAGCCAGGTCTTGTAATATTGACTAGATCTTCATTCATTTCATTTATTTATTTCTATAGCACTTTACACAACCATGGTGATGGTGACCAAAGTGCTTAACAAAAAACAGTACCATACTTAAAATGACAACAGGTTAAAAAGCAAGAAAAACACAACACAATAGCAAAAAGAAAAACAGAAATGTCACTGCATATTTAATAACTAAAAGCCTGTTGGAATAAAAAAGTCTTAAGCTTTGATTTAAAAGGGCCAAGTTTAGTAGATCTTGCTCTTTAAACTAAAAGACAAAGGTTTGGGACAGATTCCAGATAACCACATCAACTCTGTGACAACTAGGGTTGGGCATCGTTTGAATTTGAGCAATTCTGGTTCCGATTCTTCATTTCAATTCTGATTCCTTTCAATTCCCAATTCCAATTATGTTTTATAGGCGGGGTTAAAAAAAGACATGTCAGTTCAATTCAGTTCAGTTTATTTATAGTGTATAGCGCCAAGACACAACAGAAGTTGTCTCATGGCACTGAACAAAAACAATCAAATATAAAAAATATTAAGTTAACAGAAACTTTCATATAAAATTAATAAGTTAACAGAAACTTTCATATAAAAATAATAAGTTAACAGAAACTTTCATATAAAAATAATAAGTTAATACTATTTATCTGAGGAGCAGACAGCTTTAAATTAACTCAATCATGTTATAAATGAGCTACAGTAGTTAGCCAGAGTTCTTTCTGAATGAAATAATTTGAACTTCTATTTGAATTTGAATTCTATGAACTTTTTTCTTTTTGTTAAATTTACTATGAATTTCTCACAGGGCTATTTTCAACCAGTGTATAAATATCAAACTGATGAACTTCAACATGTTATGAGTTTTCTTTTCACAGGGGTACACTTTCACAAGAGAGTTTTATGTTTAAAAACCTCATGGAAACACATTTCCACATGTCCAGGGTGTGATGCTGCAGTCATGTTACTGAGCTCCCACTGATGAGCTAACCTGCTGCAGAATAATATAAAAAATTATTATTATTATTATTATTATTATAAAAAAGAGCAACTTGTACAATCCAGTCCAGATTAGCAGCAGGTACAGTATAAAATCAGAAACGGTTCTTGTTGAGGAAAATGATCATATCTGCTTCTCGGGCAGTATGTGTGCGTGTTCTGGACAGACAGTGTCTCCTGCAGTGGACAACACGTTTGCTGGGTGTGGGCGAAGATTGAACACAAATATGAGAAAGCAAGATCTGACAGCAAAGGATAAGTCTTGTGTTGGTTCCACCACCAGCAGCAGGGTCCTCAGACAGAACGGCTGGTGGGATGTCCTGGTATCTGCAGCCCTCTCTTCATGGACATGGAGCTGTGACATTATGTTATGTGCCTCTTCCTCAGCAAAAGCTCCTCCAGTGGAGACTTTCTGGACAGACTGCATGGAGGTGGTTCCTAAACAAACAACAGGTTCATCAGTATTATCAGTAAAAAGAGATTATTAAATCATTATTAAGATTGAGAATGTATATAATTTCATCATACACATACACTCTCCTCCTCATCCTCCACTCCCTCATTCTCAGGCCTTTCCTCAGACTGCATGGTGACCCCATCATCTCCACAGTCTTCCTCTGTTGACCACAAATAACATTACTAGCATTTAGATTTCAGATCTTAATAGCAGAAAAGACAGTTGTGCATGAATGACATTTCACCTGCTCCATCAGCTTTCTCTGGATCTACTCCCAGACACATCATCCATCTTCTGTTTAAAGTGCAGAGCAGCTCTTCTCCACCTTATAACAAGATGGGATTAACTTATTTGACAAGTGGTCCATGGTAGGTGGTGTTTATTTGGGTTGATGGTTTTCACCATGTCCCTGCAAACATATAAACAAGCATGTAATGTCACTGTTACTGTAACGTTAGCTTAGGATGGGCAATTATTAGCTCTGTTGTTATTGCCTAACTAACCTAAATGTTGGTGATTCTACATCTGAAAAGAGATGCAACCTTTTCACAATAAGGCTGTAACCATTCTGTGGCACTCTTCATTCAGTTACACTGACGTATTTCTCTTGGACGTCGTGGTGAACACCGTGGAGCCTGGCTAACATTAGTAGCCATTTCAGGTCATTTGCCTAAGAAAAAAATACGAGCTAACGTTAACATGGTGTTTGCATTTGAGTTGACCTACTGCTTTAAGTGGAGTATAACTTGTTAGCTGCCTTAATGTTTGTATGAGACGTAGTTTATAGTTTTATTTACCTGATGGAGCCGGAGAAGAGGCAGCAAAAACAGTCCAGCGGAGTGCCACTCTGTTACTTCTGAGGGTCGGACACGGAGATAGTGAAAATAATCCGGCGGAGCGCGTCAAAGACAGGCCGCTTTTTTAATTCTCCACCCTTCTTTGCACGATATAAAATTATTGCAAGTGCTGCACTGAGCTGACTGGTCATTTTATTAAAGTTAAGCCACGCTTAACTGCTGTGTAAGTTGAAACTTACACAGCATTTTTTAATCCTGATTCAGGAATGTCTCCTGCAAACTAGTAAAAACTACTGTGAAAACCTCAACAATGTTTTTAAAGGGGAAAAAGTAGGAAAGCCAAAGGCTAACACATGATTTGGCCCCGACTCTGTGCTCAGGAGTGGGTCTTACCGGTTGGCAGTGGGTGGAGCAGTTAACGGTGGAGGTGCGTAGGATGTAGAAGCCGCTGGTTGGATCAAGGTTGCGGCTGCACTGCCGGCTGTAACACAGACCGTCCTCTCTGTGCTCCACCAGAGTCTGACCCGGTCGTAACACGCCACGCTCACCAAACACACACACGGCCTCTCGCACTGAAAACACAAACAAGGCAGAGGTCAAAGGATTCCCTGATTTATTTGTAGATTTTGGAACATCAAATGTGTCATTTACAACATTTAAATAAATAGAAAGATTACCCAATACCTTAATTGTGAAGATCCACAGGATTTTTTTTGCTACTTATTTATTTTAATTTATTTTAATGTTTTTAAATGTTTTTAATATTAGCTGCATTTACAGATGTCAAACTAAGTTTTTAGATACAGTATTTCTTCAAAACCAGCTTTTTAACTAACACAATTTTTTTTATTATTACTGCAATGCTGAATGTAATTCCTGTAAGAGAATGATTAGTTTTGATGATTAGTTTTAAATCAAATAAATTATCTGAACTGAGTTCAATTGAACTGAACTGTATTTGTTGTGGTATAATTTAGTTGTAAATCAGAGTGTATTGACTTCATATTGACTCTTACTGAGTTGGTCAGTTTTTATTAATACAGTAGTCGCTCGCTACTTTGAGGTCCATTTTTCACGGACTCGCTCTATTGTGGTTTTCCAAAATAAGATTGGACATGACACACAGTTGGCTGATTTATGGACGAGCTGCACGATTGGCATGGAATTTTTATTGAAAATAAATTATTTTAAATTATTTAGCACATCCTGCTCCTTTGTGCAGCCCACACTGCAAGCATCCTGCTGCAGCTGATCAGCTGATCTCTGTGCCGATCGTAGAAGTCAGCGTGGCCAAAAGTGCTTGAAGGTGGCAAAGACTAGCCGAGGCAGGGAGCTGAACTCATGACATTCTGTGCTCTTTTAAAGCATTTAGAGTTTAGAAACATTGTTTAGAATATTGCAAGAGTGAGGGGAGGATTATATATTCATTCAACCTTTATTTAGGCAGGTTACTCCCATTGAGCCTCGAGGACTCATTTACAAGAGAGACCTGTTTTCAACAAAAAATGATGACAACAGTGGACAACACCGAAAACAATAGATACAGTAATCATAAGAGAGGCATACAGTTTTTAAAACAAGTTAAAAAAGATGTCGAAAAGTAGCAAAACAGCTAGATTATTCATTAAACCTTTATTTAGGCAGGTTAATCCCATTGAGCCTCGAGAACTCATTTACGAGAGACCTGTTTTCAACAAAGAATGATGACAACTGTGGACAACGCCAAAAACAATAGATAAAATTCAAAAATCCAACCAATCAGTGTCTGAGCCAGATTTTCTCGCTGCGACCCAAATGTGGTCTCTCCTATGCAGGAGGTCAGCTAGTTCAGGAGTAAACCAGGGACTGTCACGTCCTTTTATTCTAAACTGTTGAAAAGGAGCATGTTTGTTCACAAAATAAATTATTTGTATTATGAAAATAGTTCCAAGCGGTGTTCACATCGTCAGTTAATAGAATATGATGCCAGTCAAAGTGAGATAGATCCCAGAGGAATGACTGTTCACACAAAAAATTTCAAATCACTTTTTCAAATTAATCTGGGCTTAGAAGGTAAATGGTAAATAAATGGTAAATGGAGCTTACTTATATAGTGCTTTCCAGCCCCCTGTGAGGGGCCTCAAAGCGCTTTACAGCACCAGCCATCCACCCATTCATACACTTGGAATGTGCGATATGGCCTAAAATTCATATCACGATATGTATTGTGAAGGGTGGTGATAACGATATATATCACAATATGTTTTTGGTATAAAACTTGCAATAGGAATGAAAAAAAAGCATAGGGTGTCCTTTTGCCATAATTTATTTTGAAAACTGCTAAACCACAAAAGAATCTCTATTAAGAAAATTTCACTACTAGGTCCAGAGAGTTTTTAAATAATTAACAACTCAAGCATTAGGCTTCTTTCTTGTAGTGCAAAACAGTGCAAAATATATACTGTGTAGTTTTAGCCATAAGTTTTAAACTAAAGAATATGTTGTTAACTCTTAACAGTTTCCAATATTGTCACTTAAGAAATGAACAGTAACAGAGCAGCATTTTACACTGAAAACACTTCACCCTCCAACCCTCTAGTGGGCGTCTCCTTCAGCTTTAAGGAGAGCTGAAAAGGCAACCAGTTTCCTCTGTGGCTTTTACCAGAGAATTTCACAGTAACATCACACAACATAGCATTTTGTTCACAGATCAGAGGGCAGGTTTCTCTAAAGCTGACCAACGCTTACTTTAACTTTCGACAACAAAAAAAAACTTTCGATGGAACGCAGCGTTTTGCGCATGCATCCGAATACGGCAACACTACGGCAAGCCAGACGAAGTTAGCTTATAGCTTCTCGACTTAGCATTCGAAGAAAAGACTTTAACACCACTTATGCACAATTTTCAACACAAAAAAGTATCGATTAACTCTGACAACTCTGATTGCACACTTCAACACCACTTATGCACAGTTTTAAACTAAAAAAAAGTCAAGATTAAATCGGACAACTCTGATTTTCTGCGGTTAGCCGGTAGAAGACAGATCTCTATCGTAGGCTAAATTTCTATCGTTTCTACCGTGTACCGTTTATATTGCACATCCCTATCATACACACATTCATACACCAGTAGCGGTAGCCTGCCATGCAAGGCGACAGCCAGTCCTACCGGAAGCAACTCGTTTAATATCTCTGAGAGCCGCTATTACACAATGATCACTCAAAATGTCAGCGAAAACACCTGTACCAGGGAATTTGTGAGGTATATTTGTTAGAAACAGGTCGAAGATATAAGATTTTTTAGGACAATTTTTGTTTGGTCTAGTGGGAGAGTCAATAAATTGTGTTAGATTGAGTGATAGGCAACATTCCTTGAAATTATCACAGAGCGGGGTCGACTTTTCCCATTCAATGTTGAAATCTCCTGCCAAAAAAAAATCTCTTAAATTTCCTAGGAATTCTGTCAGGGAGGACAGAGCCTCAGGTGTATCTGAGGGAGGACGATAACAACCCACTACAGATAAGATCTGGCCTCCATTCAAAGTGATGTTTACAGGTAAAGCTTCAAACTGGTTTGGGGTTGTTTTAGCAGACACAAGACTAGAAACCAGAGAATCTCTGATGTAAATAGCGACTCCACACCCCCTTAAATCCATTGATTACTAGGTCATTATTCAGTACAGATTTGTTGAGCTAAGTTTCAGAGATGAAGATTACTTCTGCCCCAGAAGAACAGACCAGAATTTTCAAGGCATCTAGTTTTCTCAGAAGGCTACAAGCGTTTACATGCAGAAAACCTGAAATGTTTTTAAAGTCATTTGGTGTGCTGTAATTAGTGGGGGGTCCAGGGTTGGGCTGAATCACTGAGAGTAGTAACAACATTATCATCAGATTTATGAGGTGGAGCAAGAAATTATGTCAGACGAAGTGGACAAATTGTCACCCAGAAGTTTTCATTCAACCTTTATTTAAACAGATAAATCACATTAAGCCTCAAAGACTCATTTACAAGTGAGATCTGTTGGACAGACAATAAAAGTGGTGAAAAATGACACATAGTGTTACTCTGATATCGTTAATTATTTATTGAATATGAGGAAGGCCTACAATGGAGGAGCTTTGCAGCTAAATCCATGGATGCTTTTAAGCAATAACAGATTTGTGAAGGACGTCCGAACTCTTCAAGCTAATAACAAAGTTCTGGTGACTGGCAGAGTAAGTAATTACAATAATATACACGTAGATGTCCCTTATAGCTTGCTACATCAGCTAAGCTAATCTTTGCTACAGTAAACATTGCTGATCTTTATTGTAGTACAAGCTACATAGGCTAAGCTGACGTAGCTTGTACTACAGTAAACATCAGTGATCTTTAACACAGCAAAGATTAGCTTAGCTGATGTAACTTGTGCCACAGTACCATATTTTCCACCCTATAAGTCACACCGCCCTATAAGTCGCATTGTCCAATTATCCATCCATCCATCCATCCATTTTCGTCCGCTTATCCGGGGTCGGGTCGCGGGGGTAGCAGCCTAAGTAGGGAGGCCCAGACTTCCCTCTCCCCAGCCACATTGGAGCAGCTCCTCTGGGGGAATCCCAAGGCGTTCCCAGGCCAGCCGAGAAACATAGTCCCTCCAGCGTGTCCTGGGTCTTCCTCTGGGCCTCCTCCCGGTGGGACATGCCCGGAACACCTCCCCAGGGAGGCGTCCAGGAGGCATCCTAACCAGATGCCCGAGCCACCTCAACTGGCTCCTCTCGATGTGGAGAAGCAGCGGCTCTACTCCGAGTCCCTCCCGGATGACTGAGCTTCTCACCCTATCTCTAAGGGAGAGTCCAGACACCCTGCGGAGAAAACTCATTTCAGCCGCTTGTATCCGAGATCTCGTTCTTTCGGTCACAACCCAAAGCTCATGACCATAGATGAGGGTGGGAACGTAGATCGATCGGTAAATTGAGAGCTTTGCCTTTCGACTCAGCTCTCTCTTCACCACGACAGACCGGTACAGAGCCCGCTTCACTGCGGATGCTGCACCTATCCGCCTATCGATCTCACGCTCCAGTTTTCCCTCATTCGTGAACAAGACCCCGAGATACTTAAACTCCTCCACTTGGGGCAGGACCTCATCCCCGACCCGGAGAGGGCATGCTACCCTTTTCCGGCTCAAGACCATGGCCTCGGATTTGGAGGAACTGATCCTCATCCCGGCCGCATCACACTCGGCTGCAAACCGCTCCATCACGATCTGATGAAGCCAATAGGACCACATCATCTGCAAAAAACAGAGAAGCGATTCCAAGGCCACCAAAACGGATCCTCTCAACACCTTGGCTGCGCCTAGAAATTCTGTCCATAAAAGTTATGAACAGAATCGGTGACAAAGGGCAACCTTGGCGGAGTCCAACTCTCACTGGAAACGAGCCTGACTTACTGCCGGCAATGCGGACCAAGCTCTGACACCGGTCGTACAGGGACCTAACAGCCCATATCAATGGGCCTGGTACCCCATACTCCCGGAGTACCCCCCACAGAACCCCCCGAGGGACGCGGTCGAATGCCTTTTCCAAGTCCACAAAGCACATGTAAACTGGTTGGGCAAACTCCCACGCGCCCTCCAGGACCCTGTTGAGGGTGTAGAGCTGGTCCAGTGTTCCACGACCAGCACGAAAACCACATTGCTCCTCCTGAATCCGAGGTTCGACTATCCGACGGACCCTCCTCTCCAGAACCCCTGAATAGACCTTACCAGGGAGGCTTAAGAGTGTGATCCCCCTATAGTTGGAACACACCCTACGGTCCCCCTTTTTGAATAGGGGAACCACCACCCCAGTCTGCCAATCCAAGGGAACTGCCCCCGATGTCAACACAACCCCACAACATCCAGAGCCCTAAGGAACTCAGGGCGAATCTCATCCACCCCTGGAGCCCTGCCACCGCGGAGCTTTTTAACCACCTCGGTGACCTCAGCTCCAGAGATTGGAGAGCCCGACCCAAAGTCCCCAGGCTCCGCTTCCTCAGTGGAAGACGTGCCAGTAGGATTGAGGAGGTCTTCGAAGTATTCCGCCCACCGACTCACAACATCCCGAGTTGAGGTCAACAGCACGCCATCCCCACCATAAATGGTGTTGGTCGCGTACCGCTTTCCCCCCCTGAGACGCCGGATGGTGGACCAGAATCGCCTCGAAGCCGTACGGAAGTCATTCTCCATGGCCTCTCCGAACTCCTCCCACGCCCGAGTTTTTGCCTCAGCAACCACCCGAGCCGCATGCCGCTTGGACTGCCGGTACCTATCTGCTGCTTCCGGGGTCCCACAGGCCAAAAAGGCCCAATAGGACTCCTTCTTCAGCCTGACAGCATCCCTCACCGCCGGTGTCCACCACCGGGTTCGAGGGTTGCCACCACGACAGGCACCAACAACCTTGCGGCCACAGCTCCGATAAGCCGCCTCGACAATAGAGGCGCGGAACATGGCCCACTCGGACTCCATGTCCCCCGCTTCCCTCGGAACGTGTTCAAAGCTCTCCCGGAGGTGGGATTTAAAGCTCTGTCTTACGGGAGACTCTTTCAGACCTTCCCAGCAGACGCTCACAATACGTTTGGGTCTGCCAGGTCTGACCGGCATCCTCCCTTACCATTGGAGCCAACTCACCACCAGGTAGTGGTCAGTTGTCAGCTCCACCCCTCTCTTCACCAGAGTGTCCAAAACATGCGGCCGCAGATCAGATGAGACACAACAAAGTCGATCATCGAACTGTGACCTAGGGTGTCCTGGTGCCAAGAGCACATATGGACACCCTTATGCTTGAACATGGTGTTCATTATGGACAATCCATGACGAGCACAGAAGTCCAATAACAGAACACCACTCGGGTTCAGATCAGGGGGGCTGTTCCTCCTAACCACACCCCTCCAGGTTTCACTGTCATCGCCCACATGAGCATTGAAGTCCCCTAGTAGAACAAGGGAGTCCCCAGGAGGCGCACTTTCCAATACCCCCTCCAAGGACTTTAAAAAGAGTGGGTAATCTGAACTGCCGTTTGGCGCATAGGCACTAACAACAGTCAGGACCCGTCCCCCCACACGTAGGCCAAGAGAGGCTACCCTCTCGTTCACCGGGGTGAACCCCAACATACAGGCACCAAGATGGGGGGCAACAATTATGCCCACTCCTGTTCGGCTTCTCTCACCAGGGGCAACTCCAGAGTGGAAGAGTGTCCAACCTCTCTCAAGGAAACTGGTTCCAGAGCCAGAGCCATGTGTTGAGGTGAGTCCGACTATTTCTAGCCGGAACCTCTCAACCTCACACACCAGCTCAGGCTCCTTCCCCACCAGAGAGGTGACATTCCACGTCCCAATAGCCAGCTTCTGTAGCCGAGGATCAGACCGCCAGGGTCCCCGCCCTCTACCACCACCCATCCCACATTGCACCCGACCCCTTTGGCCCCTCCCACAGGTGGTGAGCCCATGGGAAGGGGACCCACGTCTCCTCTTCGGGCTGTGCCCGGCCGGGCTCCATGGGTAAAAGCCCGGCCACCAGGCGCTCGCCAGCGTGCCCCACCTCCGGGCCCGGCTCCAGTGTGGGGCCCCGGTGACCCACGTGCGGGCGAGGAAACATGGTTTCCATTTATTTTCCTTATCATAGGGGTCTCTGTGTCTTTGCTGACACCCTTTTGGCACAAATCACTCCTGAAACTATACTCCATCCACTCCATCCTGCCTGGACTCTCTTTTTCACCTCTTCACCACACTTGCCATTTTCCAGGACAGTGGAGTCCAAACAGGGGCAGAGTGGGACAACTTTTCAGCCCAGGAGTTTAATGGCCAAGAGTGGCCCATTTTTTCACATTTTAAAAATATTAGGCAAAAAATGTAGCATATAATATTTTTTTAATTGCAATACAATCAACAACTTTTTTTTTGTTATAATTTTTTTGTTACATTTTGTTACAATTCAGCAAATCAGGTGGGGGAAAAAAACTAAATTAGTTGACTTAAAAAACCGAAAAAGATAAGTCAATTCTTTGTTGCTCTTTCCATATCAGACTCAAAGATTACTGAAAAACTCAAAACGTAATTTTGTTGGCTTGAACGTTGGCCAGCTGTCATGAGAAGTTTGCACTAAATACAGTGACAAAAAGATAAACCATAAAAGTATTTTACATTTAAAATATTTGAATTGATGTTTGAATTGATAAATCTCCTCGGATGAGAAGCGAAACGTCTTCTGTAACAAAAAAAGTCCAGTTGATCTTGTATTGAACGCCTTTTTTGATTTTATCATGTCCTGGACGACTGAAAATCTTCACCAGCATATTTAAAATATTAAATTTGAGGCCAGATAAAATGTCAATGAGACCAGATTTGGCCCATGGGCCTCGAGTTTGACATGTGATCTACAGCATCAGTAAGCGCCTAAGAAGTGCACTAGTTTCTGCCACCATATTTGTTACTTTGCCATTGTCAATGGACATAAGAAGTTCTTTCTCTGTGGACATCAGCATAAATGCCTCCAAATGCTCCTGGTTAAGTGTGCTTCGTAGTCTATTCTGATTAACTTGAGAGAAGAGAAGCTTCTTTCACATGCAACCTGAGACAATGAAAGGGTCAACAAATATTTGTATGCCAGCCTTATAACTGGGTAGGCATCTGTGAAAAGGTTATACTGTGTCAATATAAGGTAAACACAGATAACACAGTTTCTGCAAGAAGAACAAGCCCTGCTTTCAAGTTCAATCTCTGGTTCAACTGAGCCCTCCTGGCCACCCTGTTCCATCTCAGTACCTATCCTGACAGTGGACTCTTCCAGAGGGGACTTTTTGAGCCTATCCCACTGGGATGCTAGACTGGACAGCTCTGTGTGTAAAGTACTCACTGTGGCTCTCTCATCAAATCTAAGCAGATTTTTGCTTATTTCTTGAAGTGCTGAGCTCTTGAGTCCTTTAAGCCTTATCTCTGAAAAGTTTTTAGGGTCAAGACAAGCAAAATCAGAGACAAGTTTGGCATTGGTTGCAATATGTATGCATATGCATGAGTTTATTTTTATTTGTCTATTAAATGTGTTGCTTTAACATTTTTCTGTCTCCTGTTTTCACTTCACCTCATGCATTTATGCCTCATTACGTAAATAAGGACTTGTGTGGAATTTTTTTTAAAATTTAATTACATAACACAAGTCATCTAAGAGTAAAAGTAAAAACTAAAAATATATAGGCCTACCGGTATTTTAAGCACAGTAAAATGTAAAATTATGAATTAAAATATATAATTTGTTGGAACTAAGCTGGAAAAAAAACCATGATGGTCAATTAATTTTTAAAACATGAGATAACGTTCTCTTTTAATTTAAATTGTCCTTTGACGTTTATTTATTTATTGGTCAATTTATATATTTCTACTTTTATTTCTAATTAGGCTATGTCCGTTTAGGTCCCACTTGACTTTCATGCATGTTTAGTGACATAGTACAACGTTGTGACATTAGCTTAATTTATTATGCTAGTTTTTAATTTATATCATTACCTGTTGCTTCTTCTGTCTGTCTCTTTGAAAAAATGTCTGTAAGCTTTGCACATTTGGCAGCTTCCTCCTGTAACGCCTTTCTTTTCTTCAACCTGACTTTTTCAGCTCCACCTGGCCTCTTCCTATCCATTTTTATTGCTAATTAGCAGTTTGGACTCCGCGCTGCTCCATCACCTGATATTTTGGAAAAATAACCGTGGTTCGCTCCTGGGTTGGACTCAACCAACTATGAACTTTCAGGGGTGTTTTTTATCAAATGGTAGCTCCCAAACTGCCCAAGTAGCCCAGTGCAGCAACAGTGCAGCGCAGTGGGACAAGTCGATTTTGAGCAGATTTATTCAACCGTCATCATTTTCCCCGTGCGCCTATCGGCCCATTCATGAAACGGCCCATCGGGATTTCTCCCGAACTTCCCGATGGCCACTCCGCCCTTGAGCCCAAGTACTTGAATTCCTGCACCTTTGTGACCTTTGCTCCTTGTAGCCTCACTGTTCCACCGGCCTCCCTTTCGTTCACACACGTCTTACTACGGCTGACTTTCATTCCCCTTCTTTCAAGTACATATCTCCACCTCTCCAAGTTATCCTCCTCCACCTGCTGTGTACCACAGACAACAATGTCATCTGCACACATCATAGACCACTGTGATTCCAGCCTGACCTCATCTGTTAGTTGGGCCATAGCTTCTTGCACTTCACTATTTCACCACAAGGTTTACTCATCATCCATTCTCTGTCCAGATGACACACCAAGTACCTTCCTACCTGTCTCTGATTACTGTTGCTGTCATAGCAAAACTCCTCAAAACATTCTTCCTTCCTCAGCTTCCTTTTTTCCCTCCACAATTTTGCTCTTACTTCTTCACAACATAAGACTCTACACACAACCATCCATGCTGTCTGGATTGTAAATTGAATAAATTGGAATTTATTTCACTGAATTCAAATTGGTTTTATTCTATTTAATTTGAATAAAGCTGAATTTGACTATGCTGGTTAAAACAATTAGACTGGATTGAACAGTACTGAATGGAAATGAATTGTAATGAAATTAAATTCTGTACCACACTCTGAAATGGCTTTTACTGTGAATTGGTGTTACAAACAAACAACTTAAATGGTAACCTTTGTTTTTTCCAGGTTTTATTACTTCATTTCTGTGCATAACTTCTTTCAGTTTATAGATTAGGTATTTATTTTAGGGAGGAAAGAAAACTGAGATAACTGCAAAGCATGGCCTCTGAGCAGAACTCACCACACTTGTAACTTTTGCAGGCACACTGGTTTTGTGGGTCAGACAGAAAGGTCCGGTCCAGCTGGGCAGCTTCGCCCTGCAGAATAAAGAAAATCAAGTAGTCATAAATGTAGCATTTTGTGAACAACAAACTACAACTTGAGGCACATGTCCACAGATTTTCAAGTGTTCCTTTGGCTCTGCAGGACACATTTTCATAAGACGCATAGTCCAGATCAATGCTGTATGAGCATGTTGTGCATTTAAGATATGTATAGACTTGGAGGAAAGTGAGGTATTTGCAGTTAACAAAGGAAAACAAAGTATCTGCTTGATAGTCAACCATTCAAGAAGTCCAAGTCAGGTTTTGTCTGTCTTGGAGTGTACATAGCTGACTGATTATACTTTATAATATGTTTTTCTCTCCTTGCCCACACAAATTAAAGACATTTTTAGTGATGTGTGTTACATCTTTCTGTGGCTGCTAAAGTTATTGTAATCAAAATGAATATCTCCCCACCCTTCCTATTGTATATCTATTTCAATGTGTTCCAAACTTTCACCTTTTGGTTTTTCTATTACGGTAGGTCAATATTCTGATTCAGTATTTTTAAGCAATAAACCACTTAAGCTGTGCAATCAAGTTTTGCAGTAGCCCAAAGATATGGTTGGAACTACTTTACCTAACCTTTTGTACTTTTAGTGGGCAATACCTAAATAAATCTGAAGTATTCATTCATTGATTCAACCTTTATTTTTCATTCAACCTTTATTCAACGGTACTTCTTCCAGCTATTTAACAGTTAAAAATGGTGTACCACAAGGCTCAGTTTTAGGACCCACTCTCTTTACAATCTACATAGCTAATGTAGGTCACTGCATCCCTGATGCATCCTTACATTTCTATGCTGATGATACAGTTGTTTACTGCCGAGCTAAAACAGTTGCTAAGGCTTTCCAGTTACTGCAATCCGCTTTTGACATCATCCAGTCAGATTTGTTCCGTCTCAAACTTGTCCTAAATGCTGATAAAACAAAAGGGATGTTTTTTTCAAATAGGAAGTCGGTCCCAGCAGATCTTCCTCTGATTTTATCTTCAAATGGTGTCTCTATTGAGTTTGTTGATTCCTATAAATATCTGGGTATCCTGATTGATTCACATCTCTCTTTTAAACTCCACGTGGAAAACCTAGTAAAGAAACTGAAAGTTAAACTGGGTTTCTTTTTCAGAAACAGATCATGTCTATCACTGAATGTCAGGAAACGCCTTGTGTCTGTGACTTTCCTTCCCTCCATTGATTACGGTGACATTCTCTACATGAATGCTCCTACAAGCACCCTGCGGATGTTGGATGTTGTCTATCATGGTGCACTAAGATTCATAACTGGTTGTGATTATCGTACCCACCACTGCACCCTGTATTCACTGGTTAACTGGACATCATTAACCTCACGCAGACTCTTCCACTGGTACATTTTCATCTTTAAATCACTTCTTGGTCTGCTGCCCTCATACATCTCCTCCTACATGTCTTTGCGTGAGTGCAGCTACAGTGTGCGCTCTCAGGACATGATTACCTGCAGTGTTCCGTCAGTGAGGACTGAACTTGGAAAAAGGGCCTTCTCCTACTCCGCTCCTGCTTCATGGAATATCTTACAAAAAGATCTGAAGCTCTCGACCTTGACTTCTCTAAATGGTTTTCAGAATCTGTTGGAATCCTGGCAAAAACCAATGCAGATTTGTTCCTGTCTTTGATTTTATACGTCTACCTTATAATGTTTTGCTAGTTTTTTGATACTTTGTTAAAAAAAAAAAAAAAAACTTTCTTTTGTTTTTTTCTCTCTTTTGTTTTCTATTGTTTATTGTTTGTTTGTTTATTGTTTATTGTTTAAGGAAATTCTACCACTGCTGTTCATTGTTCTTTAGTTTTAGCAGGTCGCTTTCGTAAATGAGCCCATGAGGTTCAAAAGATTTACCTGACTAAATAAAGGTTGAATGAAATTCAGGCAGGTTAATTCCATTGAGCCTCAGGAACTCATTTACAAGAGAGACCTGGTTTGGGTATGGGTTCAGTATGAGGAGAATGACTTCAAAACAAGGTTATATGAGTAAATTCTGCATTAAAAGATTTACCGTAATTGCCGTTGTGTAAGCCACTACTTTTGTCTCACACTTTGTACCCCGCATATTATATGCAGGAGCATCATTTTTATGGTTTGTTTGTTTTTTTTCATAATTTTTAAAATTTATATTTTAATTTTGAAAGACATCCTGCCACTGACTAAGATTTTCCTTTGACAAAACTGAGCAATCTTGGCTCTCAGCACCCCACCCTTCATTGGGGCAGGCATTTGCAACACAGAGAAAATGCCCTCAGTTAATCAGATGTACAAGGCCTTCTGCTCACGGTTTCAAATTCCCAACCATAACTCCACCCACTCTGTCATCATGTGACCAGAAGTCTAACCTGAATAACCAATGAGGTACTCTCGAGGACCAACCCCCAAGATAAACGTGAGTTAATTTGTTCAGACACGTAGTTCCCGTGTTGTTACCAGATTTTGCGCTTCATGCACAGACCTGTTCATTTGTTCAGCGATAATGGAAAACGCACTGAGAATTTCTTATGGCGCAGCTTTCATGTTAAAAACGATCAGCTGAAGAGGAGGAAACAGCTGCATGTAAGCTGCATCAATGTCCATGGTCAGGATTGGAGATGCAAAAGCAAAGTCTGGTACATGTTTTAATAAAAGTTTTAAAATATTTTCTGTGTGACATCTTTCTGTGTCGGTGAATACACATTTGAATACTGTGATATCATTTTAAAGTCACAGCCGAACACGAAGCGGAGAACCAGAAAGGAGTCTTTACCCCCTCCCCTTCCATCATGAGAGCTCAGTGGTGGAGATGTTGTCAGATTTATTTTTAAAGCAGTCAGTCAACACATATTTAAATAAAAGTAAAACAAAAATTTCTGTGTACAGTAGATATGTGTTTAAATACCAGTATCTCATTTAAGCTGAAACAGGGGCAATAAGCAGAACTGAGGAGACGTCGGGGAAGAGAGGGGCTCTTCCCCCGTCCTCCGTCCTGCTCATATGAGCTCTTTGTTGGGCAGAAATCATGTCAAATTTATTTAGAAAGTACATTTAACAACAGCAGTTGTTAACACAAGTGTTTGCAAATAAAAACCCAATGGTACTAATTTAATGAATATTTACAGCATTCTACCAGTACCATTTGACTTCCGGTCACATGACATAGATAAGACTGGGTTTTACTGGTACATATTTTTTTAATAATTTCAATTACATAGGTGTTTGGCACTGTTCTGTCCAGTGATTATGATTAATTATTGAGTTTATTTTGAAGGTATAATGGTTGTAAGAATGAATCAGGCAGTGAAGCATCATGACGAGCCTGCGGTCTGAGTGGGTGTTGAAAGCAAGCTACTGTATATTCAGTGTAAACCCATCTGCTGGCTAATTGTTGAACTACAAGAAAGCTGCACATTATACCGGAGCAGACTGGGCACAGATTCTGAACAGTGGATGCCTACGGCTCAATAACTGGAGAACCTTATTTATGTACAAAATTATGATTTATCTTGTATTTAATAAGTGCGGCTTGGACACAGGTGTGTTCTAAAGTCCAAGAATTACGGTACTCTATACACCAGCCGTGCCCATAATGTCATTCAGGATTACACACTGAGAATCTTCACCAGCTCATTCAGGATTGACTGGTAGATCGTGAACTGATCTCTAGTCAATTGTGAAATATGGAGAAAACATTTTTAACGCAATGTTTAAGGTGTAGAACTGCATTAGAATAATTTAAACTGTTCTTTAAAGCTGCAGTATGTAGCTTTTTTTATGAACATATTTCTTCACTCTGTCACTACCTCCTGACAGACTGATGTTAGCCAGGTAATCTCTGAAAAAAAATAAAAAAAAATATTGTCCCCTTGCTTCTCCAGGTGGTAAATAAGCATTTCTAAAAAGAAAAGGTGACCCGCCATTTTCCAGCCAATAAAAACAGAGTTTGTAACCAGCCAATAAAAACAGAGCTTGAATTTGAATCAGCCAATAAAAACAGAGCTTGAATTTGAAATTCAACAGACCACAAGGGGGCAGAGCCACATATGGCTCTGAGGGGGAGGGATCAGAATGCTTTGCCTGTTGAAAATATTTCTAACTGCTGCAGTTCTACAGAAACTGCATACTGAACCTTTAAAGCAACTACTGTATTTTTTGGTATATAAGTCATGTTTTTTTGTTGCATAATTTACATGCCCTACGACCAATTTTTGGCTGAGATATGACCGTTTTCATTCATTCTGTACGGTGGCCGAGGGGTGCAAACGCACAGCAAAAAGAGAACAGCACGCTGCAAAAAGTCAACAGCGTTCCAAAAGGTGAAACGCACATCAAAATGAAAACAGCGCGTTGCAAAAAGTGAACAGCGTTCCAAAAGATGAAACAAACCCAAATGCTGCAAATTAAAATGCAGCTGCAACGCAAAAAAAAAAAACAGCGCTCCAACAGATGAAATGCACTGCAAAAAATGAGACGCACTGCAAAAGATAAATCGCGCTCCCAAAGAACGGCCGAACTGCAAACACAGAGCGACCTACAAATGGGAAAAGCTGCAACGGAAGTGCTCCAGACCACTAGGGGCAGTCGAACAAAGAACAAATCATAAAAGAAACTTAAGAGGAAGAAAGACGTACTTGGGTAGAGGAAGAAAAACGTGTAAGGCGGAAGAAAGACGTTTGCCAACCGTAAATAAATCTCACAAGAGGAAGAAAGAACAGGTTTGTTGATACTTTTTTCATTTAAACACACAGTCTTTTACAATATGATAGAATAGCAGCATAGTTCTGTGAGTAATGTTAGCATGCTACAGAGTTAGATTTCCTTGATCTGTCAGTCACTGCACTGAGGTCTTTATGGTAGACTGAAATATACACACAG
>JBBPBX010000809.1:55315-81930 GCA_038048925.1 Garcialebias charrua
TATCCACCTGAGCCGCCACTGCCTGCACGTATATGTATGTTACTGTACAGTTACCAAGCACTTCGCCTATCCTAACACACCTAACACACCTAGTGCATAATTACATGCACAGTGTCACATGTAAATAAATGAATAAATAAAAAATATAATTTCTTACTTTGAGCTGGTCAAAGCCTGCCTTCGTCTTTTAGCATTAGCTCTTGCACGTCCGAGCTCCCCTGCTTCATTCCGCTCCACACGTGCAGTCCTAACTGTTTACAAGAAGGACTGTTAGCTTGTCAACTTCATACATTTGGAGCCAGAAAAAAATATAATAACTTACTGAAAGCCGTTTCTCCGCGATGTTCGTCCATCCAAAACAAGCTGCTCCGCGTTAACTGATGTTAGGCCCCGCCATTAGTAGCACTCGTTAGCTCCTGCATTAGCTGCATGGTTAGCCAAGGCCATGAGCTGCTGTCGTAGGGCGGCATCGAGCGATCTGCGGGTGCTGCTCCCGCAGCTCCGGCATTAGCTGCGTGGTTAGCCCAGGCCATGAGCTGCTGTTGTCGGGCGGCATCGAACAATCTGCGGCTTCTGCTCCCGCAGCTCCAGCATTAGCAGCACTCGTTAGCTCCGGCATTAGCTGCATGGTTAGCCCAAGCCATAAGCTGCTGTTGTCAGGCGGCATCGAGCGATCCGCGGCTTCTGCTCCCGCAGCTCTGGCATTAGCTGCGTGGTTAGCCCAGGCCATGAGCTGCTGTTGTCGGGTGGCATCGAGCGATCCGCGGCTTCTGCTCCCGCACCTCCGGCATTAGCAGCACTCGTTAGCTCTGGCATTAGCTGCGTGGTTAGCCCAGGCCATGAGCTGGTGTTGTCTTCGGCGCGGCGTGGTGGAAGCGATCCGCGGCTGCTGCTCCGGGCCTGAGACGTCCACAGAGTTCACAGAGTGTTTCCAGCTAATTTATCCGTATGAGGCAACCTTGATCAAACACACGGTCCTCCAAAGCCAGCTGGCAGCTGCCGATAATGGCGGACCTCACTTGACCGCACTTGGGGACCGTAAAATGGCGGACACGGATGCATTTCCGGAAACGGCCGGAAGTCGCGCAAATACGCTTAAAATTGTAATAAAACATAATAATAATACTTTATTTATAAAGCCATTTAAAACAACCACAGCTGCAACAAAGTGCTGTACACATGAAATTAAGAACATTTAAAAACAAAAAAAAATCATATTTTTATTAAATACGATACACTCGTATGTCCGAGTTGCCATAGGTCGAGGGCACCGTAACTCGAGGACTCCCTGTATATACAGGGAGTCCTCGAATTACATCGCAGTTCCGTTTCTACGGCCGTTCGCATGTCGAAAATAGCCGTAAGTCGGAAAACACACGAGCCGTCACTTATACATGTACATGTACAGTACTGTACAGTTACCACGTTGCCTATCCTAACACAGTTACCAAGCACTTTACCCTATCCTAATGTAATAGTTTGGAGACTACTCACGGAGCACTCGGACAACCGCTACTCTTTAGCCAGCCGGCGTCTTTATTATATATGACCTCTGACCCCGCAACCCGTACTTGTACATAACGCGCCTCTGGTACGGAACGCCCCGAGGACCATAACACACCACATCTCCCCTTCCCCAAAGTAGTGATACAATTTTAAACCAAACATTTACTACTTAACTAACAGCATTCAGTCTGTCTGACCTTACAGATCACTAACATAAGGAATACTTAAAATAACAATTATAATAACATTTGAAACACTGAAATTACTGAATACTTAAAGTAACAAGTATAATAATAACATTTGAAATAGGTTTTAAATGTTCTGCATTATTGGACATAATCTTTGAGCCACACTGGTGCCTTCACTTCCCTCCTTGGATGAACCCTTTTCACATTTTCCCCTCCTCTCACTTCTGGTGTAGCTGTCTGTTCTGTGTCCCTCACATCCTTTGTAGGGCTCTGAATGTCTGGTGCTGCTGCCTGTTCTGTGTCCCCCACATTCTCTGTAGGGTTATGAATGTCTGGTAAGGGTCTGAGATGCGCCTTGTTTCTCCTCACCACCTCTGAATCGGTCTCCACGACATAGGACCGAGGAGTGTCTGCTTCTCTCAGCACCGTAGCCGTCTCCTGGGTGTTTGTAATCCAGACGCGCTGACCTGCTTTTAGCTCTGGCCTGACCCCCGCTCTATGTCTTTTGTTGTAGGCCAAAGTCTGTGCCTGTTTTAATTCTCTGTCCTTGTCTGCCACTTTCTTTTGGTTTGGCCACTGAGGTTTTAGTTGACTGGGTGAGAGTGGCAATGGTGAGCGCAGCCTTCTGCCCATCAAGAGCTCAGCCGGTGACGGGCCTTGATTCAGCGGCGTGACCCGGTATGCCAACAGGGCCTTGTAGGGGTCAGTGTTTTTCTTCAGGAGGCTTTTCACCGTCCTCACCGCCCTCTCTGCTTCCCCGTTACTCTGAGCGAAGTATGGACTACTGGTGACATGTTTGAAGTCATAGTCCGTGGCAAAAGAAGAGAAAGAGCTAGAGGAAAACTGAGGTCCATTGTCTGTTATCAGTATTTCAGGCACCCCATGTCTAGCGAAAATAGATTTCAAGCCAGTAATAATTCCTGCTGATGTGGTTATAGATGTCTTCATTATTTCAATGTATCTTGAATAGTAGTCTACCACCAGTAAATAAGAGTCATTTTCCCAGTAAAACATATCTGCCCCAACTTTCTGCCAAGGCCGCTTGGGCAGCTCTGAGGGTATCATTGGTTCTGGGTGTAGCTGTTGGTACTTACTGCATGTCTCGCACTGGCTCACAACTTTTGTGATTTGGGCACTCAGGCCTAACCACCACACCGACTGCTGAGCCCTCAGCTTGCATTTGGATATCCCCATATGTCCCTCATGCAGTCGGGCGAGCATTTCCTTTTGCAAAGTCTCTGGAATGACAATACGTCGTCCTTTCATCAAAAGCTCACCATTCATGTGTAACTCGCCTTGGTGGATCCAATACGGCTTCAGCTGTTGGGACAGCTCCTCTTGTCGTGGCCAGCCTCTTTGACACTGTCGGATCAGCAGACTGCAGATGGCGTCTTGCCGCTGATGGTCAGCTATCTGCTGAAGTTTGGACTGAGATGCAGGTAAGTTATCACGTACAGTGTTAATGAAAATTTTTACCTCTCCTTCCATCTGTGTTTCTTCTGTTGTCAGTGGACGCTTTATCGGGGCCCTGGATAGTGCATCTGCTGTGATGAGGGCTTTTCCAGGTACATGTACTATGTTGTATACAAATCTAAGCATTCGCAGCCGGAATCGCTGAATCCTGGGAGGTAAGTCATCCAGTGCTTTCGTCCCTAATAGTGCGAGGAGGGGTTTGTGGTCAGTTTCTATTGTGAACTGCACTCCGATGAGGTATGAACTCAGTCTCTCGCAGGCCCAGGTAACGGCTAGTGCCTCCTTTTCAACCTGGGCATACCGTTGCTCTGTTTCGGAGAGGCTTCGGGAAATGTAGGCAACTGGACGCCACTGCATACTTTCCTCCCTCTGCATTAAGACTGCTCCCAGGCCAAAAGACGAGGCATCCGCTGACACTTTTGTCTTGGCTTGTGGTCTGTATTGGGCCAAGACTGTTGGTGATGCCAGCTCATTCTTGAGCTTGTCGAAGGCTGTCTGCTGCATATGACCCCAGGTCCAATCATTGTCTTTCACCAGCAGGTCTCTGAGTGGTTTGGTACACTCTGCAAAATAAGGGAGGAATTTTGCAACATATGTCACCATCCCCAAAAACCGCCTGACATCTGCTGCGTTCTGTGGGACAGGCATGTCTGTAATCGCTCTGATTTTCTCAGGGTCTGGTTCAATGCCTGCTGCACTGACTTTATGTCCCACAAACAGAACTTCCGATTGTGCAAAGGTGCATTTCTCATTTAGTGTTAGTCCCGCCTCTTGGAGTCGTGTCAGGACAGCTGTGAGCCGTTCATCATGCTCTGCTTCATTCTTTCCCGACACAAGGACATCATCTGCATGGCATATAACACCGTCAAGGCCGGCCAAAAGCTGGGACATGCGTCTTTGAAAATGTTCTGGGCCTGAATTTATCCCAAATGGTAGCACATTGAAGCAGAAGCGGCCAAAGGGAGTAATGAATGTTGTGAATTCCCTACTTTCTTGTGCTAATGGGATCTGCCAAAAGCCACTCCGTGCATCCAATTTCGTGAAATACTTTGCACCATTCAGCTGTGCTAATGACTGGTCCACGGAGGGCAAAATATGTCTTTCTCTGCACACACTTTCATTAAGCTTGGTGTAAGAATTATGAGGAGGTCAATATTGATACTGACCTCTTTATCCTTAATTAATCTACTTATTCAGATTGAATAGTAAATTCACGGATTCTGTTCTTTTTCAGTTTACCCAATATCTCTGTGATCTTTATGATGGATAAATAAACAGAGCCATTAAGTGACAAAGACGTTAACTTAGTTTGATATGTCAAAGAGACACTATCATTTATTTAAAATAAATCAACTAAATTAACACCATTACACTTGATTGACATGATTTCACTTTCTTTCAAATTAAAACGTCAGCACACTTAAATTCAACACAACAGACTTCAATATTGGATGTTAACATATTTAGTCTGTGGGCTCTTTAAACTTAAAATAGTTTCCAGCTTAGATTGAGAGGGGAAAAAGTAGGAGGAAAGATTTAAGAAGAATTGGGAGGTTAAGAGAGGAAATTTATCTTGCATTTATGAAACCAGATGACACTCTTCCGTACGCGTCCAGCTAAGATATCATCACACCTCCAGCAAGCAAACAGCTGCTCCTTTACCTTAAGACGTCCGCCTTGGTTCTGGTAAAGAGCTGTGGTCAACTTTAGACTGACGAGTCGTCGGTCCCGCAAGTCCAAGCTGGACTCCACGCGTGTTTACCTTGTCGGTGTCGGTGATACTCGCTTTCATCGGCAAAAGTCGTGGCAGTCGTGGTTTCTTGGCTCAAGATAATTTATTCCAGGAAGGAATAACAAACGCTCGTTCGAGGTGGACTCATAACAGCCTGTTATCAGTCCTTAGCTGAAGACGCAGGTCGTTAGCTCTTGACCAAAACGTACCCAGCTCTTGGGAAAGGTTCACATCTCTTTGAAAATTCCCCGCAAACTCTGAAGCGTTCTCGCACAGTTAGAACTTAAAAAGCAGGAACCAAGAGAGGAGTGCACTTGTGTTATCAGGTCCAAGGTTACAGCCAGAGCAGAGAGAAATGTTTAGGAAAAAGATAGATAAAGCTGGAGCCCTGCTCATGAGACTGTCTCTGAGTTTCTAAACAAAACCGTCCGGTCTCTGTGACCCGAAGGCTTCACCTTTAAACACAGCAGTGAACACAGTTTAACTCTTACAGAATGACACAGCTTAAAAGCACACATCATGAAAATGACAAAAGTTATTCTTTTGATCACATCAGCCTAAAATCAAAGATAGAAATAGTCTCTTTTGGTGACTATATTTATCAGATTACAGCTAAATGAATGATTTTGTAGTAAATGTCTTGCTTTACTGAGAGGTCAGTAAAGGTCATCTCTGGAACAGTTCAAAAGTACACAGATGTAATAAAGTGAACATGGTCATGTCCACTACATCTCCCCCCTTTTGGAAGCCATCGCCAGTCCTTGGGGATGGGGTCCAACACGAAAGGAAACCTTGAACTGTCTTTGATCTTGAAGTAATCCAGCAAGTGGAAAAGAAAAATCAAAAATTATAATCCCATAAAGTTTTCGGAACTTCCATACTGTTCGTAGGTAATCCCATTGCGGTAAGCTTTTAATCCCTTGGAAAACTGAGTCTGTTAACTCCTGGAAAACAAAGTCTGTGATCCTTTGGAAAACAAAGTCTTATAATCCACAGCGATAATCCCACAGCAGTAATTCCACCACGATTAGAGTTGGTGATTTCATCAGCAACAATTGTTTTCATAATCAGCATGTAGAGGGGATCCCTCGATTGACGCAGAGGAGGCGACCCTTGGATGAAGGTTGAAGACCAAGCGTTGGAGCTGCAGGTCCCCACATCGAAGGTTGTTGGCTGGTTGGTTTCCAGTCAGTGCCACTCTGGTTCTATGTGTCATGCAATTATGTGGTTTTTAAGGTGGGCTTATGATTGGGATTTTACATTAAGCCTTACCTATATGCACCTGGTATGTAAGCTATCATGGTTTAGATCAGCTACAATTACCAATTAAGGGGTGGATCAATTCTGTAAAATTAGATATAGGGATTTATACCTATAAAATTTTGGAGGGCTTCTGTAACGAAGGCCTCTAATTCCAAACTATTCCTCCATTCATTACTTAGTTTAGGTTAAACTAAAATAAAAAAATGAAATATAGTTTGATCTAAATGTCTGTTGTCTTTTAGACGAACGACGTAGGATTTGGTATTCCTAATAAATTTTGAAGTCTATGGCGAGACTCATCAAAATGAATAGATAATCTAGAATAGAAACGATCGAATCGGTTCAATTTAGAAATTATGAGACCAGTGTAGTTTATTGTACCTTGAGTAGCTTTAAACTACATTGACTCTTCGACGATTGAGATTTAACAAAACGAACTGCATGTTGGCATAGTTAAATCCATATCATTCATTAACCAATGTTAATACAAAACCTTTTTGGCTGGGAGTGTTCAGAACCAAACAATATCTCAACTAATGACAACAGTAATGACTAAACAACAAGGAAACAACGTTTCACTGCTTCGACACACTCCTGTCGTCAGATTCCAAAGTGCAACACACAAGAAAAACAGGTCTCAACTTTATGACCGAGGTCAAATTAAATCTCGTGGATTTAAACGGTTGTTAAGGTTAGTTTTTTGTTGTGGGTTTTAGGCTTAGCGTTTCTAAGTTCAAATTGGACAATGCGACTTATAGGGTGGAAAATATGGTAGTTTAAACCTGATTAGTTTATTTACTAACTTGTGTTTGGACGACCTTATTATCCCATGAAGTCGGTGAGTTTGTGAGATCTTTGTCTTTTGTGGAGTCATTGAACGCCTTGTAAGGTTTGATCTGATTTCGATGTACCCATTTAGCAATTGGCTCTTTGCGGCCTTTGCTGATTTTGATTTCGTAGACGACTGAGGACACTTTGTCTGTTATCAGATGAGGTCCAGTCCACCTGGGCATTAGTTTGCGGGCGAGAGTTCCGGTCTCGGACCCTCCTTTCCCGGTTGCTGGGGCGAACGTATAGTACCAGACTCTGTCTCCCACTTGGAGTTCATTGTGAGAGGCCTTTTGGTCGTAGTACGCCTTACGTCCTTCAGCGGATCTTTCCAGGTTTTTCTGGGCGAAAGCAAAAGTGTTTCTGAGGTGTACATTCAAATCTTTGTCTTTGGCATGGCCTAACATCACCCCCCTTTGGTCATGGGGGACCACGATCACAGGTGAGGACGTCCGTCCATGGGCACAAGTTAGGATGCCACCGTTTAGTTTAAGCTGTTCGCGCAGCTGAGAGAAGACGGTACACAGGAATCGTTTAGGATTTGGCCAACGTATCTTCTTACGTTTACCTCTTTCCGTGTAATTCAGGTGTGTCACAACTGTCGGCGCAGTCGCAGGTGTGTCTGATTGTACAGACTGCGACGGGTCACTGTCGTTGTGTGTGTCTTCCCACTTCTTGACTGAAGAGAGGCTCTTTGAGTCTGTAAAAACTATGTCATTTCTGACTAGTTCTAGACACAAATGTTCCTGAACCAAGGTTTCATCGAAAGCTTGGCTGATAGCCGATTTACCTGTCCCAGGGGACAGTACAGCAACCTCGGTGTGGGGTCCTTGGATCTCCACACCTTTCTCTACCTGTGGTAGGTAATGTGAGTTTGCCCCCATTTTGTCTGATGAGGGGTCCTCGTAATCTGCAACAATGATGTCCAAGTGACTGTCAGCGTTTGGTTGACTGTCATTTTCTGGACTCAGATGCCCTTGAACCAAGGTTTCATTGAAAGCTTGGTTGATTGCCGAATTACCTGTCTCAGAGGACAGTACAGCGTCTTCGGTGTGGGATCCGTGGATCTCAACACCTTTCACTACCTGTGGTAGGCAGTGGTCAGGGAGAGCCGATTGTGTCAGCTCACAGAGGAGGTTCTCTTGTTGGACCGGAGTTTGGTCCAACTTTTGGGTCTCTTCTGTCTCACCTGTAGTTGAAGGTTCACTTACCGGGCTCTCGTCCTCGGATGAGGTGTCCCGTGTGTCCTTTGCGGTACCTGCGGTTAGGCAGTCTGTATCACAACTAGGAGGCACTTTTATTGGCAGGGGTTTTCTCACTGTGCTCCACATTTTCCGTCGACCATAATCTATAATCGCGTTGAAGCGGTTTATAAAATCTTGGCCAACCAAAAATGGGAATGAGTCAAGTTTAGACACGTACACCGGGTGGTGTATTGTCATTTCGCCAATCTGCATGTGAACCATAGCCATAGCTGTTAGGGTTGTTCTCGTCTCTGCGAGACCCTGTAGCTCAATAGCACATTTCTCAAAGGGTATTTGCCTGTCAACACCGTTAGCGGCGGTCCTCAGCTCCTCGAACAGCTTGGCCGACATAATGGTTATATCAGCACTACCATCCAGGAGGGCTTCACGCTCAAGGACACCTTCCAGTGTGATAGGCAGGTAAGCTTTCTTAGCCACCCCCCTTTGTATAAAGTTACACAGAAACCTCACAGGTCTTGGCCCACGTTTCTGTTCACGTGTGACTCTGTCTGTGTAATCTTGTTTACTGTCAGCATCTTGTTGGCTGTCAGCATCATGACCTTCAGGATGTTGTTGTGTGTCAGCAATTGGTTTGCTGTCAACATCCATGGCAATGTTGGTAGTAGTGTGCGCTGAGTTATTTGTGTGCTCTGAGTCTTTGTGAAAGACAGTGCTACACATCGCTCCAGGTTGGTCAATGTTGATAGTGTCATTATCAATGATAACGCCACTCATTGTATCAGGTTGGTCAAGCACAGTAACATTCAAATCTACTGACAAACTACTTACTTCCTCTGTCTCTTCCGAGCATAGAGGTGTTGGGCCATTATTCCGGGACATTCGTGACTCTTTGCCTGTCTTGAACTGTTCTGTTCGAGGCGCGGGAGGTGCAGTTCCAAGGCTCAGGGGTTTCTGTTGGGACCACGCATAGTTACATGAGTATAGGTCCTCATCCTTCAATTTCTTTTGAAGTCCACCCACCGATGGACCTTGGTTTTCACCCATCTGGTTCGATCTGAACCGTTGTGGGTCTCTTAGAGAGTGAACACCTACCTTTTGTGGTTCGTTGCTTGTCTCAGATTTTTCAATCTGAGGTGCTTCAGGGGCGGGGCTCCCTTTAAACCATTTTGAGTCACTGTTCCAACTGGTACCAACATTTCGGTGTATGTCAGTTTGAAAATCTTGTTCATTCTTGCTAGTATTATCCAACTCTTTTAACAACCGACGCGTGTTCTCCACCACTTCTGAGGTCAGAAGGCCTTTGAGACGATAGTGTTCATTCTCGCTAGTATCATCCCACTCTTTTATCAACCGACGCATGTTCTCTGCCTCTTCTGAGGTCAGAGGACCTTTGAGACGACGGTGTTTATTCTCGCTGTCTATAGGAGAGTGAACCTCTCCTATTTTTTGCGACTGGGATACGACCTTTTGACCTGGGCACACCTCAGAGGGTGTTTTGTTTTGCATGTGAGCTTCAAAAGCAGTTACAGCGCTCTGTTTCATCATTGATTGTTTAAACTGATGTTGTAGCTCAAGGCCTTTTTTGAGAAGTTTTTCTCTTTGTCGTTTGCTATTGTTGTCACTAACTGTGTGCTCTGAGTTATCCATGTGCTCTGAGTTATCAAAGACAAGGTCACTCATTGTACCAGTTTGGTCATCCTCTATATCATTCAAGTTTTCAAACAACCAACTTTTGTCCACTATCTCCTCAGAGCTTAGTGGTGCGTTGCCTTTTTCCTGGAACTTCTGTGACCTTTTGCTACTCCCGGACTGTCCAGTCCGCAGTGCAGGGGCAGGAGCTTTGCTCGGTGTAGACCGCGGAGGGTCACTTAAAGAGCGGGCGTCCACCGTTTGTGGTTTTTTGCTTATCTCGGGCAGCTTCGTCCGAGGTGCAGGGACAGGACGTGTGCTCGTCCTTTGAAATCGTTTTATGTACTCTGGGTCTTGTCTGAGCCACTCCGGCTCATTGTTCCAGCGGGCAGGTTCCTGTTGTGGTTTGTTAGTTTGAAAAACATGTTTTTTCTCGCCTTTTTTAGGAGAGGGAGTTGATGAACTTGTCCCTTCCAGCTCCAGCGAGTGGGATTTGACCGCTTCACCTGGGGACACCTGTAAGGGTGTTTTGGTTTGCATGTTAGCTTCAAAGACATTCACAACACACTGTTTTATTTCTTCCATGGTTTGCGTTTTTGCATTAACCACGGTGAGCAACGGAAATCGTATCTTATAGCCGAGATGTAAGAAGAAAGACCACTTAAAGTCTTCATCTTCTTCCATGCCTGGTGTATATTTGTCACCAAAATGAGCTTTAAGGTGCCTGTCGTAAAACATCAAAGGATGTTCATTTTTTCCTTGCACGTCCATTATTGTATTGATTTTGTGTGAAAAAAATCAAAAATTGTTCTCATGTTAGTGTTGCAAATAAATATTCACTTTTAATGTAGCACTGAGTCAAATAAACTAATCAGCTGAGGTTTACGCGTTTCACTGTGTAATAAGTATTCATAGGTACCTTATTTCAGGTTTTTACCCTCAATGAACTTTGTAAAAGTTAAATGCACTCTTGCAGTGTTAACTTTAAAATAGAACTTACGTTCAAACAACAGTTACTAACTAACCCAAGCAGCCTGATTTCCGTTTTTCTTACTCAAACGCTTATAAAAGAGGGCTGACTTAAATGCAATGACTTCACTAAAATGTGACAGGATGCTGCTTGAGCATGCCTTTAAAAAGATGTCTCGCAGTCTCAGTGAAACTGATTTCGTACTGCATTTGACAGTTATCAGGAGTGAAAAATGTACTTTCGTTTGTTATTTTAAGCTTTTCATTTAAAATAAACTGGAGTCATTAATTTTACACAGAAAAACGTTAAAAATGCGATTTTTAACTAAAAGTGTACAGATGTACAACAATTCTGTTTAAAATTCAGAGATGTGAAGAGCTTAATGTGGAAATTCTCTGTTCTCCATCATTTTTTTTTTTTTATTTAATTTGAAAATCAAATAAAAATGCTTTTTGAGTGTTATTTTAAATCTCTTCAGTATTTAAAATGAGCACAAATTGTGTGTCTGTACCTCTGTTATACTAAAATTTGTATTTAGAATAAACAGGAGTTTTTGTTTGCGTACAGAACAATTTTAAAAGCTGGTAATTTCACCATAAAATGCTGACTTTTTTATGATGTTTTTGAGAAAACTCATCTGTCAACGTCTTTTAACCAACAGGGGGCAGCTTCGAGTCTTAATGTTTGTTATCACGAGGAGACTAAATTTTTCATTCAGTATTTAAACTAAAACTACCTTTTAGAGTTAGTTTCTAGTGTGTTCGTGATAAACGCTCGAACTGCGGTCTTGTCAGAGACAAATCTATGTTGTTAGACAGTTTAGATGGCTTTAAAATGAGTTTTTAAACGCTCAGTGAAATCTCTTTTCACCGTGTGTGTGTGAATGTGACTGCTTGTCGCTCGAAACGCACCAGGAAATGACGACACAAATAGGCGGGTCGACGCAGCGCGTCACCAGCTCTGCTGTGCTGAGCGAGGCGGAGCTCGCTACACAGATACGTGACGTCAACCAATCAATCACAGCGGTTGTAGTTCATTCCAAGCATTCATGGTAAACGTAGTTTTCTTACCTTCGCCCAATGTAGTACCGGAAATGACGACAAAGTGGGTTGGTCGCAACGGCGTGCGTTCCCACTACAGCGAATCAGCGCTCGCTACGAGTGATTGACAGCTCACAGCTCTCGTTTCATCCAATCACAGCTCATAAACAAACGTATGAGGAGGTCAATATTGATACTGACCTCTTTATCCTTAATTAATCTACTTATTCAGATTGAATAGTAAATTCACGGATTCTGTTCTTTTTCAGTTTACCCAATATCTCTGTGATCTTTATGATGGATAAATAAACAGAGCCATTAAGTGACAAAGACGTTAACTTAGTTTGATATGTCAAAGAGACACTATCATTTATTTAAAATAAATCAACTAAATTAACACCATTACACTTGATTGACATGATTTCACTTTCTTTCAAATTAAAACGTCAGCACACTTAAATTCAACACAACAGACTTCAATATTGGATGTTAACATATTTAGTCTGTGGGCTCTTTAAACTTAAAATAGTTTCCAGCTTAGATTGAGAGGGGAAAAAGTAGGAGGAAAGATTTAAGAAGAATTGGGAGGTTAAGAGAGGAAATTTATCTTGCATTTATGAAACCAGATGACACTCTTCCGTACGCGTCCAGCTAAGATATCATCACACCTCCAGCAAGCAAACAGCTGCTCCTTTACCTTAAGACGTCCGCCTTGGTTCTGGTAAAGAGCTGTGGTCAACTTTAGACTGACGAGTCGTCGGTCCCGCAAGTCCAAGCTGGACTCCACGCGTGTTTACCTTGTCGGTGTCGGTGATACTCGCTTTCATCGGCAAAAGTCGTGGCAGTCGTGGTTTCTTGGCTCAAGATAATTTATTCCAGGAAGGAATAACAAACGCTCGTTCGAGGTGGACTCATAACAGCCTGTTATCAGTCCTTAGCTGAAGACGCAGGTCGTTAGCTCTTGACCAAAACGTACCCAGCTCTTGGGAAAGGTTCACATCTCTTTGAAAATTCCCCGCAAACTCTGAAGCGTTCTCGCACAGTTAGAACTTAAAAAGCAGGAACCAAGAGAGGAGTGCACTTGTGTTATCAGGTCCAAGGTTACAGCCAGAGCAGAGAGAAATGTTTAGGAAAAAGATAGATAAAGCTGGAGCCCTGCTCATGAGACTGTCTCTGAGTTTCTAAACAAAACCGTCCGGTCTCTGTGACCCGAAGGCTTCACCTTTAAACACAGCAGTGAACACAGTTTAACTCTTACAGAATGACACAGCTTAAAAGCACACATCATGAAAATGACAAAAGTTATTCTTTTGATCACATCAGCCTAAAATCAAAGATAGAAATAGTCTCTTTTGGTGACTATATTTATCAGATTACAGCTAAATGAATGATTTTGTAGTAAATGTCTTGCTTTACTGAGAGGTCAGTAAAGGTCATCTCTGGAACAGTTCAAAAGTACACAGATGTAATAAAGTGAACATGGTCATGTCCACTACATCTGTAAGGTCGACACAGAGTCTAATTTTGCCATTGGGTTTTGGGACTACAACTATCCCCGCACACCACTCTGTAGGCTTCTCTATCCTGGAGATGACCCCCATCTCCTCCATTCTTTTTATTTCCTCCTTGACTTTTTCAGTTAAGGGTATTGGCACACGGCGAGGGGTTGTAAGGGCATAGGGGACAGCATCGTCTCTCAGTCGGATACGATAGTCACCTTCCAGTCTTCCTAATCCTGTAAACACCTTTGGGAATTTCTTTTTGAATTTTCTCTCCGGGTCCCCCGTCTCCTCCAGTGTGTCAATTTTCTCTCTTCGCTCCACAAGACTTAGTTCTGTAATTGCCGGTAAACCCAGCAGTGGTCTAGCCAAGCTATCAATGACAAACACTGACTGAGTGGACTTTTTATCCCTGCTTTCAAGGCTGCCTTGAATCTGACCTACTACAGATAGTCTGGTATTATTTGGGCCATACAGCTTTTTGTGGGTGTGCAACAGAGGGCCGTCTCTTTTGTAGCTGTATAGTGTGGTAGGAATGGCGGTTACTGCTGCCCCTGTATCCAATTTAAAAGAAACTACTGCCCCATTTAATTTGATGTCTGAGTACCAGCCACTGCTGTCTGACTTCACCTCTCCCAAGTACAGAGTGTCCTGATACAGTCCATTTTCCTCTGTCATCTCGTGTACAGGTTGCTTAGACCTGCAGACGGCAGCAAAGTGTCCTCGTTTGTGACATTTCCTGCATTCGGCCTCTTTGGCAGGGCAGTCCTTCCAATTGTGTGACGGAGCCCTCCCACATTTATAACAGGCAGACGATGTTGCATACCTGTTCGTTTTTCTTTTCTGTTGTGCACTGTCCTCTGTCCCGCGTGCAATTGAAAGCGCATGCATCTCTTCAATAGGCTCTTTAATGGATGCAGGGCCACTCGCACTGCGCAGCCAACCTTGTTGCTGTTTCACAGTTTCACTCTGTCTGACTCGCATTACAGCTGTAGTTAGGGTCAGTTTTGCATCCATCTGCAACTTCTCAGAGAGCGAGGCATCTCTTATGCCGACAACAATGCGATCGCGGATCAGTTCATCTCTGAGAGCTCCAAACTTGCAAAACTCCGCCTGTTTGTGAACTGCTGTGATAAAGCTCTCAGCCGTTTCTCCCGGTTCCTGGTTACGCCTGTTGAACTTTGCCCTTTCAAAAATTATATTGTGTTCTCCGATAAAATGTTCATCAAAGCACTCTTTTACTTTTTTGTAGTTCAACTTTTCTGCAGACGTTAGCTCAGATGCATTAAGGATATCTTCGGATTCATCTCCCATTGAATATATTAACGTATTCACCTGCAAATCCTCTTCCTTTTTATCCAGTCCCGACACAATCCTGTATCTCTCGAACCGTCGGATCCATTTGGGCCAGTTTTGTACATCTCTGCAGTCAAACTTTTCTGGCGGGCTCGGGCGAAATCCCTCTCCGACGTTGCTAACGTTGCTAACGACGTTGCTAGCTGCCGCAGCGTTAGCGCTTCCCCTCTCCGTATCGGACATCTCGGATACGACTCAGTTATCTCGTTACTTGCGAGTGCGTCGGGAATGCTAACTTCACGTCGAAGAGTCACCGCTTCTGACACCATGTAATAGTTTGGAGACTACTCACGGAGCACTCGGACAACCGCTACTCTTTAGCCAGCCGGCGTCTTTATTATATATGACCTCTGACCCCGCAACCCGTACTTGTACATAACGCGCCTCTGGTACGGAACGCCCCGAGGACCATAACACACCACACCTAGCACAGTACAAAAAACACATACAGTACATTTGGAGCCATAATGAAGGAAAAAAATAGTTAATTTCTTACTGTTAGCTGGTGAAGCATGTTAGCATGTTAGCTTGTTGCACGACCGAGCTCTGCAGCTTCCAGCTGCTTCACGCAGTCCAAACTGTTTACAGCAGGAGTGTCAAAGTCAAATACATCGAGGGCCAAAAAAACTAATTTGCTACAAGCCAAGGGCCGGACTGGTTCAATGTTTATTATAAGGGGGTGATATAAGATTTTTTTTCTTCTTTCTGCACTCTTTTCATTCAATGTTTTCTTTTTGGTTACTGTAATTTGTTTTATTTTTTCTCTTTTAAATTAATGAATAAATGAATGAAATAAAATATTAAATAGCTTTAGATCTGCTAAGTTCTTGGCATAAATCAACACAGACGTGTTCCTGCTTTTAGTATTTTACATGGTTTTATAATGTAGCTGTTTATAACAAATATGTTATAAATAAATAATAATAAAAAACTCCACTAGATAATTAATAAAATAAATATTTCATAATTTGATTTGATTTTGATTTGATTTATTCATTTATTCATTCATTTTATAATAAAATACACAACAATACAGTATACACATAAAAGAAGAAAAAAACACAAATATAAAATGAAAGAAAAAATTATTTTTTCTGCCCCTTACCTACCTAACAAACAATTCACACAACCAAATTCTTCAATTTCCAAAAGAAATGAACAAAGCTTTTAACCATCAACATACAATTTATAACTTAAACTAATTTAGAAATAGGATTGTAAGAATTTAAACATAATCATTTCCTTAAATATCGCCATTGAATTTGCCTCTTGAACATTGTTCTCCAAAACGTTCCACAACCCAACTCCCTGAACCACGGCTGATCTTCCCCTCAAACTCGTTCTATTTTGTGGCTTTACAAACATATCTTTCCCCTTTAAATGGTAACAACTCATTCTTTTAACAAAATACCTCTGAATATTTAAAGGAAGTGATTCATTCTGTGCTCTATACATAACCAACATAATATTATAATCAACTAAATCGTAAAATTTCAACAATTTTGTTTGACAAAATAATACATTTGATGGATGATTATACTGCTTTCTTGTAATAAGTAACAACTCTTTTCTGTAAAATAAAAATAGGCATTGTAATTGATTTACACGCTTTTCCCCAAACAGTAACGCAATAAATTAAATGTAGGCGTAGATCCTGGGGGGGTCGGGGGGGTCCGGACCCCCCCAATCTTGGGGAAATATAGATCTGTCCCCCCCAATAATTCAATAAAGGAAATCGTGTCTTTAAACAATATAAATATAAAAAGGCAAAAAAAGAGAGAAATCCGCCATTATTCTAAAAAAAAAGAAGGAAATTTTGCCCACCCCCCCTTCTCTGTTGGCAAATGGTTTAGTCCAATGTTTACAAGGAACAACAACAGCAGCGGAGGTCACAGGCTCGCGGAGCCGCTGGTGGGGAGTGAGCTGCTGCACAAAGTACTAACTTCCAGTAAGTAGCTACTTAAAACATAGGTGACAGTGACTGGGAGGAAAAGGTCTTTCACAGTGTTGAAAGACAAGTGTGTCTGTGCATCATTAGTGGCAGAAAAACACTTTGGAGCGTCACTTCATCAGCTAACACACTAGCTTCAATGCTAACTAGCTCCCTGGTGGGCTCTGCAACAGACAGTAGAATGTCAGCGCAGCTTTGAGCAGGATGGATTCACATTCATCATATTTTCAGGTGTGGAGCTCTTGAAAGAAGTAATGATAAAATATGTGAAAGATAATTAATTAAAAAAGAGTAGAGAAGATGTGATGATTAGTTAAAATGATTTCATATGTGTAGCACTTTGTTGCAGCTGTGGTTGTTTTAAGGGCTTTAAATTATTATTATAAAAAATGTTGAGGATCAATACTTATGTCACATGGTTAATTAAAAAATGTCACTGTTTATTATATTACATTATTGATATTTTGTATCTGCAACTGGAACATTTTATTCTTAATAGGTTCTTAAAAAATGCTACAGATTTGTTAAGGCATATTTTGAATGAATGTTACAAACGTGTTCATTTCTACAAAACAGTTAATAAAATATTTATAAAATACAACGAATTTCAAATGTTACAAACTGAGTTTAACATAAAAGAAATAGTGTTTATGTTTAAATATCAGTTAATAAGTAATCCATTATGCCCCCTTGTTTAGGACTGGAACCAATCTCAGCTGCTTTTGGGTGAAGGCAGGGACACCCAAGACAAGTCTCCAGTCCATCACAGAGACAGACAAAGAGACAAACAACCATCCACACTCCCAGTCAAAGCTAAGAACAATTTACATTTGCACAGAAGAACCAAAACATTATTCAAACTGAGGACTCAAGTTCTTGATTGAGAGTTCTAATCACTACTGGTAATTATCAATAATAATTGATCATATTTACCAAGCTAAAGCATTGTGTGGAGTCTTTAATAATACAGACCAGATCAGATGTGATCAGGCAGTCATATATTCACATGTATGTAAATGTATTATTATTAATACTATGATTAAAGTTGAACCATGCAAATTTGTTTGGAACGAACAAGTGGACCTTTGTGCCTCTTGGTTCCACTGAAGTAGCTCTCAGTCTCAAAAAGTTTGGTGACCCCTGCATTAAAGTATTTCTTCTCCTTGAAAACTGTTTTCTTTTTAAGCATTAAGATTTTGGGAAGATGTTGTACCAGATTATCAGTGACACTGACCACAGCAATCTATGAATACAAGCCAAACTGAAATTTAAAGACCGTGTAAAGTGAATTTCAACATTTTCTTAAATAAACATTATAAATGTGATAATTGTAATCTTGTAAATGAGTAAAAAGTCTCAAAATTGTAGCTCAATTAATTTTGGAGTTATAGAGCAAACTGTGTATAAACATATTTCTGGTTCAGGATTTTTTAGGCGTGTTTTAAACGTGACCGCGTTTCGTCACGCGGTCCTCATTAGTAGAGCCCCCACCCCCTGCAGCTCCGGCCGTATAAATTCGCCTCGGTGGAGCCGTTCACTCGCGAATCGCAGACAGCATCAGATAGCAATAGCATAGATATTTTGTTCATTGTTAGCTAGCTAATCAATTATGCCTCGTTCGTGCATCTTCCCTGGATGTCGCAATGGTCAGGGCACCCGTACAAATCATAACATGTTTTTATACTGCGTCGTTTTATGCTGAGTATCTGTAATGCCTGGTTGGGACAATGGTTAGAGCGCTTGCCTTCCGTCCCAAAGCCCACGGGTTCAAATCCCGCATGGTGCAACTCTTTTTTTTTTTTTTAAATTCATTCCAGATTAAAAACACACAAGAAAACTATTTACAAAAACAGCGTAACTCTTGGAAAAAGTAGCTGCTGTTACAGACAGAACTCGGATAAAAACAGAGCAGGTTTACTGGCTCTGCTGTCTGCCTCAGTGCCTCTCCACTGTGGGACACGAGCAGGACCAGCGCAGCTGCCTGAAACCACGCCCACGCACTGACACGCCCCTAGCGTTCCAGACCAAGAGAAAATAAGGTTTTTTCATGATTTTTGAGACTTAATTTTATAAGGTAAACAATGTTTTTAATCAGTCAGATTTAAATGGGTGATTAATAACACATATTTATGCCATGTGACAAACTAAAAACACACATTTAATTTCACTTTACACGGTCTTTAAACAATATTTAGAGGGGACCTATTTTGCAAAATTCTCATTTTGCCACTTGTCATTATTTGTCGTCTATTGTACTGCAGATTGAACACATTACATTTTTTAACAAGAGTAATGAGTATCACTGTTGTACTGATTAATAGTAGTATTAAGACTACTAAATAAAATACATGCCATTTAAATCAATATTATTGTTGATTATTCTGCATAGTATATGCATGCAGTTTGGATAAACTTCCCTCTGTACATTTTGCATTACATTTCACTGTAACTTTGCCGACCCCCCCAAAATTGCTCTTAAAAAATGTCCCTGTTTATGGTCCCCCCCAATAATGAGATGAAATCTACGCCCTTGGGAACAATGAATGTGTTATACAACAGAACTAATGCCTTATTATTCAGAAGAGTCTCTGACTCTGTAAAATATACCATACCATACCATTTTATTTATAAAGCACTTTGTACATAATCCTGTGTACATAATCTCGTTTTCAACACATGTACTACATGCGGTGCAAATGACAATAAATTCTCTCTGACTCTGACTCTGACTTAAACAGGAACAAGTCCACACCAAAGTGCTGAACAAACAAACAAGCAACAAGCAACACAGACAATGAAGTACAACACGAAAAGCATAAAAACATTGCAGATCATAAATAAAACGATCAAACATAAATCAGCTGGTGTTGAAAGCAACAGAATAGTAGTGAGTTTTTAACCGGGATTTGAAAACTGAGAGGGAGGGGGCCTGTTTGACGAGCAGCGGTAACTCGTTCCAGAGTCTTGGGCCTGCTACAGAGAATAGCAATGGATTTGGATATTTTCGCTTTAACAAAACTTATATGCTGTTTCCAAGACAATTTATCATCAATGATGACACCCAAGAACCTCACCTCATGAACTCTCTTAATCACTGAGTCGTCAATTAGAAATGGAACATCAATTGATCTGTTTTTGTTACTAAATATCATGTAATTTGTTTTATCCAGATTTAACGTCAACTTATTAATTTTAAACCAATTATTAATTTTAACAAATTCAGTCATCATTAATTTCAAAGTCTGTTCAACATCATCACCAACACCAAAAAAAGTAGTGTCGTCAGCAAAAAGAATACACTTAATTAGTCCAGAAACCTTTACCAAATCATTTATATATAACAAAAATAATTTAGGTCCCAATATCGATCCTTGAGGAACTCCACATGTGATGGTGCTGAATTCTGATTTCACCTCATTCATGAGTACAAATTGTTTCCTATCATTCAAATAACTACGTACCCATTGTAATGCAACACCTCTAATACCATAGCTATGTAACTTATGAAGGAGAATGGTGTGATCAACAGTGTCAAAGGCTTTTTTCAAGTCAATAAATACACCCACACCGCATAATAATGGTGTGGAGAGGATGGTTGTAAGGGGAGAAGGGTTCACCGAGCGTTTCCAGTTCATTTATCCGTATGAGGCAACCTCTGATCAGACACACAGTCCTCCAAAGCCGGCTGTCGAGGCCGGAGCTAACTGAAACTAACCAAAAGCTGGCGGACATACTGCCGCAAACTGGCGGACACTGCAGAAAACTGGCGGACACTGCCGCAAACTGCGTAAATCGGCTTCTAAATAATAATAATAATAATAATAATAATAATAATAATAATAATAATAATAATAATAATAATAATATTACTTTATTTATAAAGACATTTAAAACAACCACAGTTGCAACAAAGTGCTGTACACATGAAATCGAGAAAATTTAAACACATAAAATAAGATTTTTCAAATTTATTTATTTATTTATTTATTTTTTTTATTAATAAGATGCGTTTGTGACACTGAATCGCCGTAAGTCGAGGACAACCTGTATACATATATACATGTATATACATGCACCTCTCTATTAGTCGCAGGGCATGCAAATTAGGCAAAAAACTGCGACCCATAGACCGGAAAATACGTTAGATTTGATTGCTTTATGTTTTTAATCATTAAACAGTTAACTTTCATAAATGAGAGATTCAGGGTAGGAAGAGGAGTTTTTACTTGAAGGACAGGTGCAATATGAATTTCAGAGCTGATATTCAGAGGGCTGTAAGACAATGTCGCCTTGTCGAATAACTTTCTCTCCCTTCCTCCCTTCTGTGCCCCCCCCCCCCCTGTCCTGTATCTAAGCGGCGTAATTTGAGTAAATGACAGGGGAACATCTGCTGCACATAAGAGAGAGGCCAACACTTTAACATGCAGATGTCTCTCTCCATCTGCATTAATTCAATAATTACGGCAATGGAGGGAGGTGGGGGGGAATCTTTTTTTATAGCTTAAGACAATGTTATCTGTGCCAGTTGGTATGGGGAGGACAAACAGGCAGGAGGAGGCGTGGGGGGAGTGAATTAGTATATGTGGATGTGCTGCTGGAGGTTTGTGAGTGGAGGGGTAGATTATTACACCATTTAGCCAGAGCAAGCTGTCACATTGCAGAGAATCTCACTAATTCCATTGTGTCCTTGGTGAGTCACTGACAGACTCCAAGTGACTGATGATGCCTCAACGCCACCACTTGGCCACGTACTGACCAACCGGTTTCACTCAGTGTCACCATATGAGTTATACATTGTACAAAACTGTGTTCATGTCTCTTGACTGCTCTGTGTACTTTATTGTCCTCGTGACACAAAATGCAGGACGTTCCAGTGAAAAGTGAAAATGTTTTGTTCAGTTAAAAAAAAAATTCTTAAAGGGTCAGTTCGAATATTTTAAAGTGTGACTCTATCTATGGAAATGATATGAGCAATAAACATCTTACCTGTTGTAGATAGCTTGTTGAGCGCCTTCCGTTTTGAGAAATGGAGTCTGAAGACACGTATATAGACCTCTGATGGGAACCCGGAAGATGAAGCTGGACTGGGGTTGCCAGAAACTAAAACTGTACTGTAAATGTAAAATTATTGTATTTTGAACCAAACTAATGTACGGGCTGAGTGCCTTTGTCGGCCTTGTTGCCTGGCAAGCACTAATGTCTGACTGGTTTGATACTTTCTGATATTCTACAGGTGTTCATGTGAATAAAATAAAGCTTGTTTTTGGTGCGTAGAAATTCCAAAACTATTAAGATAGTTGGGTGTATTAAAAACTTGTTATTGTTTATTGTATGGACTCTAAACTACTGTATAAATACAACAATTATTGTGTATTTAGCAACAGTGAGCTAGACCATAATTCCCTGTTAGGTAGTTCCAGCACGTTTTACATCCCACCCTTCCACACAGACAGCTTTTTGACCTTGATTTAAAAAAAATGCCTCATGTATTAGTCCCTTGCTAATTTGTTTAGTTTGTTTATCATTTTCATTCGTTTATCGCGGACTCGCTCTATCATGGTTTTTCAAAATAAGATTGGACATGACACATGTCATGGAATTTTTATTTAAAATAAATTATTTCAAATTATTCAGCACCTGCTGCACATTTGTGCAGCCCACACTGCAGGATAAGCTTCCTGCTGCAGCTGATCAGCTGTTCACCGTGCAAAGCAGAGAAGTGGGTGTGGCCAAGAGCGCTTGCAGATGGCAAAGAACAGAGGAAGCAGGGAGATGAAATCATGACGTTCTGTAGAGCGTTTAGAGTTTAGAAACGTTGTTTAGAATATTGAAAGTGTGCGGGAATGGTTTAAATACATACATACTGTATATATATATATATATATATATATATATATATATATATATATATATATATATATATATATATACAGGTAGTCCCCGATTTACGAGCGCTCTGATCTGCGAGGTCCCAGACTTACGAGCTGCACATTTTTGGAAAAAACGAAAAAAATACCGAGTTTTCATGTGTTTTTTCACTTCAGTTAGCTAGTTAAGCATATAAACACACGTTTCCGATCATTTTTATGCACTCAAAAGTAGTTTTTAGATGAAAATAGAGTGTTTTTAGGTGCGCTGGCGAAATTTACGAGCGGACTTCCGAGCGGACTTCCGGGTTGCGAATTTTTGGAAAAAACGAAAAAAATACTGAGTTTTCATGTGTTTTTCCACTACAGTTAGCAAGTTAAGCATATAAACACACGTTTCCGATCATTTTTATGCACTCAAAAGTAGTTTTTAGATGAAAATAGAGTGTTTTTAGGTGCGCTGGCGAAATTTACGAGCGGACTTCCGGGTTGCGAATTTTTGGAAAAAACGAAAAAAATACTGAGTTTTCATGTGTTTTTTCACTACAGTTAGCAAGTTAAGCATATAAACACACGTTTCCGATCATTTTTATGCACTCAAAAGTAGTTTATAGATGAAAATAGAGTGTTTTTAGGTGCGCTGGCGAAATTTACGAGCGGACTTCCGGGTTTACGAGAGCAATGGCGGCCGTTCCAAATTACGAGATTTCCGGTTTACGAGCGCCCCCTTGTGACGGATCTCGCTCGTAAATCGGGGAATACCTGTATATATATATATATATATATATATATATATATATATATATATATATATATATATATATATATATATATATATATATATATATATATATATATATATATATATATATATATATATATATATATATATATTATATATATATATATATATAAATGCCGCCACTGATACATGTACATGTGCGGTAATGAACAGTTACCAAGCACTTTGCCTATCCTAACACTTTAAAACATTTTAAAAGTATGTATATAAAAAATTAATTTCTTACTTTGAGCTGCAGCTTCTCTCGTCTGTTAGCTCTGCCGCGTTAGCTTCGCCGCGTTAGCTCCGCCGCATTACGTCCGAGCTCTGCAGCTTTCTGAAGCACCACGCAGTCCAAACTGTTTACAGGAAGGACTGTTAGTATGTTAACTTCATACATTTGGGGCCAGAAAAATATTTAATAACTTACTGAAAGCCGTTTCTCCGCGGTGTTCATCCATCCATCCAAACGAGCTGCTCGCGTTAGCTGCACTCGTTAGCTGTTGTTAGCTCCACGTTAGCTGCGCTCGTTAGCCTGTCAGTTCATCCAAAGGGTGTTGGCGCTCGCTGTTTCTCCGCGTTAGCGTCCGCAGCTCCGGGCAGTCCGGCATTAGCAGCACCTGTTAGCATTAGCCCATCCAAATCCGCGGCTGCTGCTCCCGCCGAGCTCCGGGCAGTCCGGCATCGAGGCGAGCTCCCGGACGCAGGTGGCCTCTCCGCGGCCTGTCGGCGTTAGCCCAGCACATGGGCTACTGTTGTTGTCCGGCGCGGTGTGGTGAAGCCAGCTGGCAGGAGCAGAGACTGTAGTAAAATGGAGGTCACCGCGGTATTTCCAGAAACGGCCGGAAGTTGCGCAGTTATGATTAAAAAAATCATAATTTTTATTATAATTATTCTTATAAAGCCTTTAAAACAACCACAGCTGCAACAGAGTGCTGTACACATGAATTTAAGAACTTTTAAACTAGGGATGCACCGATACCAGATTTTTGAAAACCGAGTACAATATAAGTACTTACATTAAAGTACTTGCCGATACCAAGTACCGATACAAGTACTAATTCATATTTTTTAAAATCATTCTAATTAACTTAAACTGTTTATTTTCATTAGACCAGTGTTTTTCAACCTTTTTTGAGCCAAGGCACAGTGTTTTCATTGAAAAAATCACGAGGCACACCACCAACCAGAATTGTAAACAAAGATACTAGTACTCTGTATCCGCCTATATTAAATATATAGTCATTCTTATCAAAGTGTCTTGAATAGGAATGAAATAAACACAAAAATGTATTTTTATCATATTTTATATTTCTTATTTCAAATTGCACTTAAAGGGGACCACAGATGCAAAATTCACTTTTTTTTTTTTTTACTCTTTGGGCTATCCAGACCCTTTTCATTCAATTTTATACACAAAATAATGCTTAGATAATAAAATATCCCCTTTCTAATTCTGCCAAATTTCACTTCCGTTCTAAACGACCGGTTTATGAATAATGAGGTCTGAAAGCCACGCCCTACAAAGCCCTGTTTACATTAACTACGCCCTCTGTAACAGCCAGTATCTCTAATCTGTTGTTGTTTTAAAATTAGCTCTTTTTTATTACTCATTTGACTTACTGTTAGTGCTAGTAGCTTAAGATAACTTACCAAAAGCCCTCTGCACGCGCCGCCATTAGCTGCTCCTTTTAACATTAGCCCACCTCCGAGGCTAATGATAGCTTTTCCTCCGCTCGTTGCATGCGGCGCTTTTGGGAGCAAGCTGCTTCAGTCCACACACACAAAGTTCACAAAGTGTCTCCAGTTAATTTATCCGCCTCTGACCGGAGCTCAAAAGCCAGTAGCTCCCAGCAACTCGTGCACGCAGATGGTGTCTTCGCCGGCGGTGTGAGAAACAAAAGGCTTTAAAAAAAGAAAAAAAAAAAAAAGAATCCGCGACCGGGACGCGAACCTGGGACCTTCCGATGACGAGTCCTGTTCACTACCTCTCGGCCAACCGGGCAGTTACGTCCAAATCAGTCTTTCATTCTATAAGAAACAATCACAACCTCCTACATTTAGAACGCTGCAGTTTTGATTAGATTTTGATGAAGTGAAAAGTATTCTTAAACTAAATAAGTTGCTAATCTGAAAATTATATCAATCAGTGGTGCTTGTACGTTACAGACTGTCACCCGCGAGAGTTTGTGTGCACAGTTTCAACGAGAGAGTTCAAACAAGGTAATAAAACATTCTGGTTTTACTCAAGATGTGCTGCGTGGCTGGAGCGGGGCAAACCCCTAGCCCCCCGGGGGCTAAATAAATGAATAAATAAATAAATAAATGACCGCCAGGTCAGCTCCTAAACCGCTAGGCAACCGTGACATCTTTTATACTGAGTGGGTGGAGCATCACCAGGGGTTACTAGGTGAGGGGCTGGACTCAGGTTTGAGGTGATTGGCTGCGGTTTGTGACGTCACAAACCGCAGGAAGTGTGAATCCTGGTGTATTTATCAAAAATAAATAAATCTACTTAGAGTAAATAAACCACTGGGTGCATTTTTTTGGCACAAGGACTGTTTTTTTATGAAGTAAATACCCATAGTTGAGTAAAAAAACATTAAAAAGTGAATTTTGCATGTGTGGTCCCCTTTAACATGTCTTTAAAAATACACCCGAACAGTACCACAACAATGTGGTCTTGTGACTGTTACATGCTCAAAGCAGCAAGGGGCGATATGTACCATTTAAGTTTACCGGTATATTTTTTTGGGTACTTCATTGTGTGTTTTATGAGTGTGGACAAAGTCAAACACTAAAGCTGTTTAGAAAACCACTTGATTTCTAAACTTAAAAATATTTAGATCACAGATCAAAAGTTTAAACTGAGAGAATGTATCATTTTAAGGGAAAAATATGTTGTTTCAAAATTTCATAGCGTCAACAAATCCCAAAAAAGTTGGGACAAATCCATTTTTCCCACTGTACCGTAGTAAGTGGACCCCTTACCGATAGCCTTGGCCCCCTCTCGGCCCCCCCAGCAATAAAAGTCTAGCTCCGCCACTGGTCCAGAGCAGCGCAGCGCTTAAACTGGCAAAGAGAGACAGAGACAAATCCGAAAGCCACGCGCAGTTTGGAGAGCAGAGACACGCGCAGTTTGGAGAGCAGAGACACGCGCAGTTTGGAGAGCAGAGACACGCGCAGTTTGGAGAGCAGAGACAAACATTTCAGCCACGCAGGTGATGCAGGCAAACTGAGCCGTGCGCTAAAAGTGTGTGTGTGTGCGCGTGTGTGTGTGTGTGTGGGGGGGGGAGACAAAGCGCGTGCAGTAGGAGCGTGCGCTAA